>JAJJID010000141.1:0-85299 GCA_022204955.1 Macrophomina pseudophaseolina
AGCACGGGGGAAAAGCGAGGCTTAGTTTTTGCCCGCAAACGCCTCCACCTCGATTTCGATCCGCATTGCCGGGAAAGCCAGGGCGGGAACGGCAATGGCCGTCCAAATAGGTCGGTGGCCGGGAATGCGCTTCTTCAACACCTCGACAGTTTTGTTGTACGACGCTGCGATATCGACGTGGTAACTGCGGACGCTGTACACGTCCTCCCAGCCGCGCAAGCCAACGGTCCTCAGAACCCGGTCCACGTTTTCAAAGGCGAGCTCCACTTGGCGCGGGATGTCGTCGGCGTCAAGCGCGCCTGTGTTGTCCCAACCGCCCTGCCCGGAGCATTTGACGATCCCGTTTAGAACGACTGCCTGGGAGTAGTGGCACAAGTCGCTGTGCTTCTGGCCAGCGCCTTCTTCGTTGTAATAAGGGAGCGAGGACATCTCTCGTATCCAGGATAGTGTTTATCTGATGGCCGTTAGTGAACCTGAGCTGAGATGTGGAGCAGCAGGTCAGAGTTGGACGCACGCAGTGCTCTGGTAAACTGGGGTACTTTCGAAGTGAGGGAATTTGTTTTCCTTCGGGCTGGTCGTGAGGAAGCTTTGCTCGCTGGCGACGCACTTACAGTCAGTCCTATTTATATATATTTATATTTATAAGCGGTCGTCAGGGCAGCGTGGCTTTCTTCTCCAAATTATCCCCACATTTACTTCTCCAAAAATGTGACGCGCCAATCTTGAAAGAAGCGGTATGGAGTCAGAACGTCATTCTTTTTCCTGGTTTCAACGGATGCAAAACACCTTAATCGCCTTATCAGGTTCCTTACTAATCGCCGTATACGGACCACTTTATGAGTTGATTTAGCCGACTTTTAATGAAAATGGCATTGTCTTTACGATACACCGAGCCTTCAAAGCCCGGCCGGTATAGTTGGGAAATATAGTGTTAAAGTATATAAAGAATGACCAGTGCTAGTTAGAAAATTTTTCTTTTCTTATCGTGTAACTACTTTAAGAGCTACCATGAATTTGAGTAAAAAGTTGGAGAGATTAGTAAGATGCGGGGGACTGAGCTATTGCTAGAACGGCGGGTAAACATCGGGCATTTCTCACTCGTCTGAGTCACCCAAGGAGCAGACAATAGTATGTACGATTAAGCTGTAGTGAAATTAGATACGTAAGTGGGTGGACCTTCCCGCACTTCGTGTTTATTTTCTCCCTAAGCCAGTCGTCCTGGCAATAACACCGATAATCCACCATTCACCTCCGCGGACTCCCGACTAGACCGCCAACGGCTTCCGCACACCCGCCTTCAAGGGCGTCTTCCGCGCCACCCTCGCCGCCGCGAGCGGCCATGGGTTCTTTACGGACTTCGCCCAGGGCGCCAACCAAGGGCAGGGTGTGCCGCCCGTGTTGGAGTCAGAAAGCCTGGCGGCCGCGCGTGCGTACGGAGACGTCACCGTGCAGGCCGGCGAGACGTGGGCTGGCGTGCTGCCCGAGAGCACGCAGCCGGTGGATCCGTTCTCGCCTTTCATGCACAATCCGGGGGAGCTTTTGGGGCGCAGACGCTGAGGGCGGTGCAGGCGGCCACCAGCGCGTTTGCTGTCCAGCCGCCGGGCACGAGCTTATCTCAGTCTCCACGATGCTCCCCGAAGCGCCGACAGCTGTGCAGTGATTCCATCTGAGTGCCCGTGGTGTTGCGGCATGTCAGCTGGCTCTGCAGCACGCGGGTGCAGATCATGTCGAGCGGCTCCGCAGGGAAGGCGTGGAAGAGGGTGGCGCGCGGCGTGGTGAGAGAGTGCTGATTGGAGTCGGGTTCAATGAGGTTGAATGGAATGTTGGGTAAGCGAAGGCGGCAGTGGATTTGGCCGCGTGGAGGAGGCCACCGCGCGTGCACGGCGAGACCGGGGATAAGCACGCGCTAACTAAATAAGGCAATTCGCGGAGGTTGTCGATAACACGTTCGCGACGTGCTTGCGTGCAGCGCAGCGCTCACAGAGAGGCCGCCACTGCTCCGGCCTACAATGAACATTTCAGGGAATTTGCGCGCTACAGTACCTAGGAGCTCTGTTGATGGTGAGTTTGTACTTTGCGCAGGACCAGTTCGCTGCGCACAAGTGTGTTACTGGCGATCAGACCACAAAATTCCCACCGCCTGCCCTTGCAGCATTTCCAGCAGCAGCGCAAGTGATTTTGGATCATAGAGTGCACGCCAAATATCACAAGTATCTCAATTATACGCAATACAAGCCCTAATATCATGAGCGTCTCGGCCATGACGCATGGTCTGCAAAAGGCCGCTTCCATCCCATCACCGAGCATGTTCATCTGCAGCAGGTTCAGAAATTTGTCATCCGGTTGTTATTTATCAGGAACGACAACGGTATCAAGTTTCGAGTGTCGCAACCAGACGCTTCTCAGAGTTCGCGTTGACGCCCATACAAGAGGTCAGAGACGCGAACACAGTTTTCCCTTGATGACTGTATCAACTCTGTTCAAGAAGCATGTGTGAAAGTCGCCGGATTGCCTCAATTATGTTTTTTTTTTATTGACCCTTTCACGGTACCCACGGCGTTAATACCGCTCAGCTACGCCGCTCTTCACTGAGCCTCTGAAAGTCAGAGCGCAACGATGGAGGAACAAGTCGCGCTGTATTGGTGAAGCGCGGCCGGTGGCATAGCTCAGTAAAATTCTTGGATGACTATTTCGCACGATCCTTGGTAAAGTGCAGCCATAAAGGACGAGGACGGGTGGCGAGAGACTGATGGGCTGCTTGTGCGCAGGAACCGTGCGGGCTTCGCTTTCCTCCGTTACAACCACACCTCGTTCCCCGCCTTAGAGCCAAAACAGAAACATCCCACGCTTTTGCGGCAGCATTATAAGCGGATTCCAAAAGCGATCGCTAGCTAATTGGCCGCGCTGTTCATCGATCGGCCACCATGCGAGCGCTGATCCGGCCAAGTTTCCCAATCTCAACTCCGCCCACACTATCGCCTCCGCCAACAGCCCTCTGCGGGTCAACGAGGCCGAGAGCCTAAATAGACGAGACATCATCATCAGAAGCTTGAGCTAACCAGCCAGCCACCGTCGACGGCGCTCACGAAGCCAATTCTGAAGACGATACCTTGGATGACGAATCCGCAGAGATCAGTACCCTCAGTTTTGATGAGGAACTGTTGAATCAAAAGTCTACGGACGACGGGAAGTCGGCCGGTGGCCATCGAAGCATCTTGAATTACCAAGTTGTCTCCGCCGAATATTTAAACCAGGCAAAAATTCAAGCACGGCCCGGCAGCCACCCTCTTGCGCCCCGTCCTTTTGCCACCAGAGCTCCTTACGCCAATCGGGAGAAAATTACCAATCCTCCAAAGTATCGTTCGGATGCATCCTATCATGATCAGGAAGCAGGCGAAGGGCATCGCCGATGTGTTTGCTTCCTACTTCGCTGAAAAGCACATCTGTTCATCCCGGGTGGCTGTCGCTTGCTTAAGAATACTGCTGGAATGAGTCTCAATGCCAAAATGGGGATCTGTTGCATTCCAGTTACGAGGAACAACACGTCAAAGGGCATCGGCTAGTTAATTATCAAACGATCAGATTAAGAGGCATATTTGTTGCATGCTTCTGCAGCGATGGAAGGGATTAAATAGGCTAATGATGCCTCCAGATGTTCCCCGCGCCGGAACTGCCGACTCTCCGCAATCTCATCTCCGCGCCGTTCCATGCCAGCGCCCCATCCATCATCCACATTCCACATTGCGTTAGTGGCAGGCCCCGGATGCCGAGGCACTAGGAGCTGTTCTACCCCCAAAGCGGGGTAAACGGCATTCGATCAAGCACTCGGTCGCCAATCAACCGGGGCCCCGCTCCAATCACGCCTCGGACACCGCCCAACCAAGCTTCGCAAGCTCTGTGCTCCCAGGCGTCGAGCCGCGCGGGGGCGCGCCGTATTGACGGGCTCGACAGCCCCATGACGCCAGCCGACGCGGCTCTCGCAGCCACCTTCGCCTTCCGCATCGTCCGCTCACCCGCTCGCGCGCCCTGTCTGGTCTGATAGCCCCCTCAATGCCCCGACCGTACGTAGATATGACCAATCCCTCATCGCCCCTTAGCAAATCGTGCCGGCGGTCTCGATTCCGGATATGGGACGAGGCGTATCCGCAGCAGCAGATAGCGAGGGACGGGCAGCAGACGTGTCTCGTACGAGAAAGCGCCCGTCATGGATCCCGCGGAGCGCACTTCTCTTCAAAAAGCGGGCCTTCCCCAGTTCTTGCCTCTCCAGACGCTTCCCCGCTTTTTATTCCAACTGTGTTCCCTGTTTCTCCAGTTTTCCCCGGATTTTCGCCTACCGCTGCAACGCGCGCAGAACCCGTAGCCCCATCGCGCCACGATGAGCGAGCTTGAAAGACTCCAGACGCTGGAGGTTGGAGCAACGGATGCCGTCCAGAAGCACTATGCGCGTCATGTTGTCGAGAGACGCCCAGTATCCCAGAAGAAGCTGGATTTCGAGCACAGGCGGCCGCGGTGGTTGAGAGAGATGGCTGCGGAAGCAACCGGAGTATTCTTCTACGGTATGTACCATTCTCACACCCAATGACCGGAAATGACCGGAACACGTCTGACCATACCAGTGTACCCCGGCATCGCCTCGACCGCCTCCTTTTTCCTGAATGAAACGGAGCCCGCCTTTGGCTCCCTGCTCCAGATCGGCTTCTCGTACGCGTTCGGCATCGCGTTCGCCATCATCACCTCCGCCTCCACCTCCGGTGGCCACTTCAACCCTGTTCGTTCGCAACCGCCTCCCACCACCCTGTTAGTAACGCGCACCAGGCGCTGACCAAGCTCCCTGCAGGCCATTACCATATGCTTCGCCATCTGGCAAGACTTCCCCTGGAAGAAAGTCCCCGTGTACATCTTCGCGCAGATCTTCGGCGCTTTCATGGCCGGCCTCGTCCTCATGGGCCAGTACCACGAGCAGATCTCCGCCTTCAACGCCGCCTCGCTGGCCAAGACGGGCTCGTCCGTCTACAACGGCGGGCCCGCCAGCATCCTGTGCACCTTCCCCGGCGAGACGCAGCACAACCTCGGCTACCTGTTTCTGATCGAGTTCTTCGTGGATTCGTACATCGTGAGCACCTCCACCCTCCTTTCCCATACTTCCACCCCACCCCCCAAGCACCACCCACCTAGAAGAATTATATAAATCCTTTTTTCCATTCGGGCACTAGCAAGCGGCGTCGCTGACACAAAGGCGCCCCCCTCTCGCCGGCAGGGCATCGTCATCTGGTCGGCGCTCGACCCAGCAAACCCCTTCATCGCGCCCGCGTCGGCGCCCTTCGTCATCGGCTTCGCCTACGCGGCCATGGTGTGGGGTTTCGCCGACGTCAGCATCAGCACGAACCTGGCGCGCGACCTGGGCACGCGCATCGTCGCCGCCATCTTCTTCGGCGGCGAGGCCTTCTCGTACCGCAGCTACGCGTGGATCGCCATCCTGGTCAACGTGCCCGCGACCGTCTTTGCGACGTGCTACTACGAGCTCGTGCTCCGGGACAGCCTGGCCAAGCTGGGCACGGGCAAGGCGGTGCACGAGAGCGGCGAGGAAGGCCTGCAGCGCCATCTGAGTAGGACGGGGGTGATTGAGATGCCCGGCGGGGAGGGGCCATATGTGGGGAAGGGTGGTGGGAGTGGCGGGCTGGGGGTGGAGATGAAGGAGTCGGTGTGATGGACGGATTGTGTGCACGGGTTGGTGAGCTCGTTGCGTGGAGGTGTAGTGAGAGTTATGCCTTCATCAGTTCTACACCTAGTGCCATCCAGTCGATCTGACTTCATTTAGTAGACGAGAGAAAAATAGTAAATGAAGCTCATCTTCGGAATATTTCGATATCCCCTTCACAGCTCCAGTACTGAGGGACACATCCTCAGCCTGCACCCTTCGGTCCGTACCACTAGGGTGCCTATGTACGAATCCATGCTGGACTAATGATTGAGGCGAGAGAACCCATTCGCTATCGCGCACCCGCTGCCCAGCGTAAGCCCCCCCCTCGAATGAGACGTTATCTGATTCAGACCATCCAGTATAACCTCCGGCACTTCTGAATCAGCCGTCAGCATGGTAAATCAGGTTGTTGAGCAGCGCATCGGACTTTGTTTTTAGCAACCTGGGATGAACTCAAGAACGGTGTCAAGGTCCTCGTGAACGAACTCGACCAGCAAGAGCCGACCTCAGGTGCGGCGGACAATGTCATCAAGCCTCAGTCCGAAGACGGCGGCGACGACGAGCTTAAACTGAGATAAAGGGCGTATGAGAGCTTTCTTTGGTCGAAATCTGACTTTGTGCAATAAAAGTGATGACGTGAATAATACCACGGACTGTGTGCTGCTTCACTAGCGACCTCTTCTTAAGCCCCGTTGAAAAGCGGTTGCAAGACGCATGGGGAGTCGAAGCATTCATTCGGACGTTAATTTAATTCAAGACTCCGGTAAAAGTAGAAACATGACCTTCACATTCACGCTCAACATGAGCTTTGACGCGACTCCGCCTCGACGCCGCAACAGTACCTCAGTACGCTACCAGCGCCAGTCTTGGCCGATCACCATAATCCTGGTCAGCTTGCGGAGCGGTCGGGCACTAGTAATCCATATTGCGCTATAATTTCTCCTTTCTCCTCTCTGCTTTAAGTTCTCATACCCGACAAAATGCTGCCCGCCCAGAACCAAGGAAACTTGGATCCTAACCCAAAATACCAGCCAAGAAGCGTAACGCCGTCACCCACGATAACCATCACATATCCCAACCGACTTCTACTGCGACGTCTCCGCCGTCTCTAATCTTGCGGCCACACTCCCCTTTCTCCACGCCTCGCGATGGTCTTTTTCCTGCACTACCTTGCTCTCCTCGCCGACCTTCCCCCAGCCACCGCCGCCGGGCGTATTGATAATGATCCGCTCACCTGGCTGCATGCTTGCCGTGTTCTTCGCCCCCAGATTAATATATCGCCACTCGCTCTCCTTATCCGTCTCACCATTTCCATTGCCGCTAGTCACCGTGTCCGCGTTCACGTCCGCCTTACCTACATGCCTCACCCAGATATTCAATCCACACTGCGCGTCCTCGCCTCCCTCCAAGCCGTACGGATGGTAGACGCGGCGCTCCGAGAGTATACTGACCTGGACGGGAATGCGGAACTCGATGTCCCTCACCACTCCATCACCACCTGGATGCTGGCCTTTGCCGCCGCTACCAGGCCTGATGCCGAATTCACGGAGGATGACAGGGTAGCGGCGCTCGAAGACTTCAGCGTCGGTGATACGGGTGTTGGTCATGTGAGTGTGCACGCCCGAGGAGCCGTTCCATGTGGGCCCTGCGCCGGAGCCGCCCGCGATAGTCTCGTAGTAGCCGAAGCCCTTCTTTTCTTCTTGGCCAGCAACATTGCCGCCATAGCCAAAGGTGAGGTTGTTGCAGTCGCCCTGGGAAGCAGCGCAGGCGCGGAAGGCCTTAAGGACGACATCGGTGACACGTTGGCTCTGTTCAGAGTAGTCAGGCGGATGGGTGATATTGTATGTGGCATGGAGAGACTTACTGTGAGCACATTGCCTCCAACGACGGCCGCCTTGTCGGACGGTGACAGGAAGGATTTCTTGGGGATCTTGACCTTGATAGGCTTGAGGCAACCTTGATTGAGTGGGATGTCTTCTTTGATGAGACAGCGGAGGCAGTAGATGATGGCAGAATAGGTGACAGCTTCTGGGGCGTTGATGTTTCCTGTACGGAGAGTCAGCGCCACTTTCAATATCTGCATCTGCGGCGGTCTTACCATAGACCTCGGGTCCAGTTCCCTCGAAGTCAAAGACAGCCTCTCCCTTTTCGGCGTCGATTGTCACCTTCAGCTGGATCGGGCTGCCGTCGTCCATGTAGTCTATTGCTGAAAGATCCTGGCCCGCGAACCGCTTGCTGACCTGTTTAAGCAGTTGCTTCACACTCTGCTCTGCATTGTTCTGAATGCAGTGCATGTAGAACTGGACAACATCCTCTCCATAATCCTCAATGAGCGTGCTGATGAGGTTGATTCCCTTCTGATTAGCAGCCACTTGGGCTTTTAAGTCGTTGATGTTGTCCGCCAAACACCTCGTACCGCTGCATCCGGGGTACTGAGCAGGCTCTTTGTGCAGAAGCTCCGTGATGCGCTCCTCGTTGAAGTGACCTTCCGATACAAGTTTTTCTGTCTTGATAGCTGCGCCTTCTTGGTATAGCTCTCTTGAGTGCGGGGGCATGGAGCCGGGCAGAATACCACCGATATCTGCGTGGTGTGCGCGCGATGCAACGTAAAAGACAATCTTGTCGCCACTGAACGCCGGAGTAATGACGGTGATATCTGGAAGATGGGTCCCTCCAAACATTGGGTGGTTAGAAACAAGGACGTCGCCGCGCTTGAGCTTTCCTTTCCAGATGCTGGCCTGTTTCCTGACACAGGTCGACATTGAGCCAAGATGCACCGGCAGATGGGGAGCGTTCGCGACAAGGCCACCTTCCGCATCGAAAAGAGCACAAGAATAATCCAGGCGTTCCTTCACGTTGGTGCTGACGCTGGTCTTCTGAAGAGCCCTGCCCATTTGTTCCGCAATGGCCATGAATCGATGGGCGAAGATACTCAACATGATGGGATCGACTTCCTTGGTGTCAATCTTCTTTTCTTGACTGTCCGTTTCACCAATGTTGATGACCACGTGCGTGTCAATGAGAAGAGCCGAGGCGTCTGGTGTGACCACGATGGTTTGAGTGCCATCTGCAATGATGGCAGGCCCCTTGATGCGGTCTCCGGTGGAGAGGTCCTCAAGTTTGTAGATAGGCGTCTCCTGTCTACCGCCCTCGAAGTAAACCGAGCTTGTGCCGTACTGCTTCTCTCCCTTGGAAAGCTCCTTGGGCTTGATCTCCTGCAACTGGTCATCGACTGTCTTCTCCAGGCCCTCGAAGGTCTTTCCAATGCCTCTGGCGCGCACGTCGTCAACAATGATGTCGCGATCGGGCAAAGTGAAGCCAAACTCTTGCTCGTGTTGCTTGATGAAAGCCTTGCCGAAAGACCACTGCTCGCCGCCATATTCTTTGTCCGCCTCTTCATTGCTAGGTTTGATAACCATCAAAGCGGATTCTGTGCCACGGTAACGCATGTTCAGGTACTCTTCAAAGTGAATCTGGTCCTCAGAGAAGCCCTGGTCTTCAAGGGTTGCGCGGGATTTGCTCTTGAGATCCTCCATCTTCTTCTGCAGATATTTCTTGGTCTCACCATCGGTATCAGACCATACCTTCGAGTCAGGCTCCTGCCTCTCATCAACGACATCTGCCAAAGCCATTCCATATGCAGAGAGGACGGAGGAGTAGCGGTGGACAATGATCTGGGAGATACCAAGTGCTTGGGCGATGGCAACAGCATGCTGACCACCAGCACCTCCGAATGTCGCCAGACGATGTTTGGAGGTGTCATGACCTCTTGCCTCGGTCAATGAGCGGATGGGCCTTGTCATGGTCTCGTTGGCGATCTTGATGAAACCATAGGCCACCTCGTCGGCGGACATCTCTTTGTCCTTGTTTCCAGCGGCAGTTTCCTTATTGATCTGTTCAGTAAGTTCCGCAAAGAGTTTCTTGCTGGCCTCGGCGTCGAGCGGTTCATCCTCGTTCTTGCCGAAAATCTTGGGGAAGAAGTCAGGTAAGAGCCTGCCCAGAAAAAGATTGGCGTCGGTGATAGTAAGTGGGCCACCTTTGCGGTAGCAAGCTGGTCCGGGATGTGCGCTGGCAGACTCGGGGCCAACAACGAACAAGCCGTTTCTGAAGAACAGACGGCTACCACCACCAGCAGCGACAGTGTTGATGTCGAGTTGGGGTGATTGGATGGTCACACCCGCGGTAGTGGTCTCAAAGACGTGATCGTACTTTCCAGCACCGTACCTGCTGACATCGGTACTTGTGCCACCCATGTCAAACCCAATTACCGGGATCTTCGTCTTGGGGTCGTAGGAGGTCAGAGCGTATCCGACCACACCGCCAGCGGGGCCGGAGAGGATGGCACGGAGGCCGGAGAAAATGTCGACATCAACAAGACCCCCATCGCTCTGCATGAACTCGCATCGCGCGCCTTTGTCGCCGTCCTCCTTCTTCACACTCTCAGTGCCGAGGCCCCCAGCAAAGCCTTTTTGGAAACCGTCGATGTATTTCCGGATGGCGGGAGTAAGGTAGGCATCGGCGCAAGCGGACGTGGCGCGCGGAACGAGCTTGATCATGGGCATGAGTTCGTGACTCAAGCTGACATGCTCGAAACCAATTTCTTTTGCTATCCTTCCAACAAGAGCCTCGTGGTGGGGATAGGTGTAACCGTGCATGAGGCAGACGGCAATGCTGCGGAGGCCACTGTCGTAGACCTGCTGAAGCTGCTGCCTGATCTTGCCCTCCTCAGGGCGTTGCAGTATCCTCACGGCTTCTCCGGACAGCCCACGCACCAGGTCGGCATTTGGACCTGCTTTTTCGAGAGGCTCGGCCTTGGTCTCGTTCCTCTCGGGGTCCTCGGCGTAGTCTTCGAGAGTGACACGCTCGTCGATCTCAACGACCCGCTTGTACAGAACTTCGGGCTTGCGAATGGCCAGGTCGAAGATATTCGGCCTCGACTGGTTGCCAATTTCCAGGCAATCCTTGAAGCCCTTGGTGACCACCATGGCAATGTCCTCGCCTTTCCGCTCCAGTAAGGCGTTGGTTGCGACGGTGGTTCCCATTCGTATACTCTCGATTTTTGACGTGTCGAGCGGTTGACCTCTGGGAATCTCCTTGCCAGTGAATCTCTCCAGCAGACGGCGAATGCCCTCAAGCGGGGCATCGTCGTAATTTTGAGGATCTACAGATAAAAGCTTGATGATGACATCATCCTCCATCTTGCCAGTACCGGGGTTGCCAACACAGTCGGTAAAGGTTCCACCGCGCTTGGAGGCTTCATGTCAGCCGGCAATTGGAACAAAAATGATGACTACTTACGTCTATGGCGATGCGGATGCCCCGCTCCGATTTCTTCAACGAAGCCATTATGAATATAAAAAGACGGGAGAAAGAAGAACAAGAAAAGTGAAAGATGATGGTGCTGCAGATTGAGCGTGAGCAAGGGAGCCTGGATCTTATAAGAGCCACAAGAGCTGGCGGGGCGGCTGTGGTCGGTGATCGGGATCTCTTGCCGATGGATGAGACAGAGCGGATAGGCGGACGCTCGCCCGCGGAGGAAGGGTATCCGGGCTGACACAGACGCTGGTGAGGAAGACTGGAGCCACTGCCGGAGGCAGAAGAGCGCAAGCGGCGATATAATAACGGAATGGTGGATGGTCCGCGGCGGTGATAGTGGCATCGTCGGTGGTGATGACCTCATCCGTGCGTTTTTCTGCCACCGCCCGAGACGCGTCGGCCTCGTCTCCCGACGCGCCCCATTCTCCTCCCATCCGCCTTTCAACCTCCTCTTATTGTCCGTCTCTTGCCCCGTTCCTGGCTCTCTTTCCATCCTCGTCACATTCGCTGCACTCGCATAACAAGCTTGATCGACTTGCCACCCATTCCCGGCTGCAATAGGGTGAAAATATTCCGTCTAGAAACACTCCTCGGTCTTTCGCACGTCTTCCTGGAGCCGGTTGCCGTGGTGTATTACTTACGTCTATCTCCATATCGCGTCGAGTTCATCTCAATTCTATCGCTGATTTCTTGCATCTGTTTGCGCTGTCAGTCCCTGCGGTGTTTTGATGAAAGAAGCGACCGAGGTCCGCTTCACATGTGCAGGCCGAGGAGCCTCGCCTGAGCCAGAGAGCCCTCGCCCCTCCCCAGCTCACCTCAGGTTCTGTTACCACCGCCGTTCTGCTGTGACTGCTGAAATCCAATGCGTGGCTTCTGCCGCTGCGTTGCCTGTTCCTGTCTGGTCGTTTGAAAATCGCTGTCATTCTTCAGCGCACCCTCCACCTCTATACTCTCTGCGACCATCGCTCACGCAATCGCAGCTTGTCCCCACCCGGCCACGGCAAGGGTATTGTCAGGCCTTCTCGTGCCATGCACAATAACGGTTCGTCGGCTATACCAAATAGACCTGTAGCCAAACTTTGATCTACTGGTGCGACAACAAACAAAAGAAACTTGATCTAAATTTCAACATCAACCCAGCTCTTCCAACTGCCTGCATTCGGCTTCCAGAAATCGCCCTCTCATTCTGCATTCGCCCTCTTTGCGATCACTACTCGTCTCGCGACCTGCCGGCATCTCCTTCGCGTGTATCTGAATGTGAGAATGCAGCTGAACTCCACGCATCCTCTTGGATCTTACGCCGCTTCGAAAAATATCGCTATCGCCCGTTTGGCAAAATCAATTCAGCTTCTTTCGTCATACTATCGTGTTTCGGTCCATCCCCGCATCCACAATTTACTCCTGAACCGAAGTCCTTGCAGGGCCGCTGCGCCGTCAATATTCGTGGCCAACTAAACATGTCATACAGCCAGCATCTCCTCTATTCTCGACTCGTCATTGGCCAATTGTGCGTTTTCAAAGCGCAGGGGCGTTCCCATTCTGAGTTGGTACGAGAACAGCACCGAGGGTCGGCGTGTCGCGCTCTTCCCGTTCTCGGTCTGCCCTCTGCTGTCGGTGCCGCCACGTGAAATTGTCCTTCACAATCCACCGAGGCTCCGCATCTTCCCCATGCTTACTGTCACATCTGCTAGACTTGGAAGAGTAAAGCCACCGTTGTGGTCCGTGCCTGGTTCCTGGCAGCACAACTTTAAGCTTCCCCGCATCTCCTCTTGTGGATGTCGATCCCACAGCATCGGCCAAGCTAATGCGGGAAAGGCTTAGCCTTACCCTGACCACTCCTCGAAGCTTCCTGCTACAGCTCTGCCAGGTGCCGTTTCGGCCGCCTTTGCTCTCTCCGCTGCATGTTTCCTGTGACGTCCTCATTTCCCGCCTCCCTCTGGGCGCCTCCCCGCCTAATTCCTCGATCGTCAATATCCCTACCCCTTTCAAGGTGGTCGCTAGGGGTGCGCCTGCGGGGAATGCGAGCGGTCCAATGTCACTCGGTCGCATGTGCCTCGCCGAGGCGTGAACTTCCTCGAGGGGATATAATAGGGCTCGTTGTAACCACTCTCGTTTCGAACTATCGGCCGGTCTCTTGTCACTGCCGTTCAATTTGTCTCCAGTGTAATTGTTTCTGGCACTTGTACCAATCACCGACAGCCACTCGCCATGAAGACGTTTACCATTCTCGGCAGCATCTTCGCTGCCATCGCCACCGTGTCCGCTCAGGCCGGTTGCGTCAGTTCGGCTCAGTCACTCGTCCCGTCCTGCGCTCAGTCCTGCCTGCTCTCAGCCAAATCCGCCATTGGTTGCACGGTCGAGACCGATTTCGCGTGCGCCTGCTCATCTTCCGCCGCTCTCCAGAGCAACCAGGCGCTCACCCAGTGTGTGCTATCAGCCTGCAACAATGACGTCCAGACCGCGCTCCAGGCCTCTGCTGGTGCTCAGTCCATCTGCTCCTGCGTCGCTACTGCTGCGGCTGGCGGAGCTGGTCCAACCACTGGAGGCTCTGCGCCGGCCAGCACTCCGGCCAGTTCGCCGGCTGGTAGTACTCCAGCCGCGTCGCCGTCTGCATCCTCTCCTGCAGCCACCAGTACGTCTAGCCCCAGCTCCAGCTCCGCAGCCCAAAGTTCTTCTGTAGGTGGTTATGCACCTCCCCCTGCACCTTCTTCTTCCTCCGCCGCATCACCCCCAGCATCTTCACCCTCTGCCTGCCCCTCTGTTGTGAACATCACATCTACAATCACAAACTCGGGAGGTGCTTTGGTCTCGATCGGAACATCTTCAGCTTCATGCCCCGAGACCACCGTCACTTCCACTATCACACAATCAGGCTCAGGCTCTGGCGGCGGAGCCAGTTCTCCTGCGTCGTGCCCCCCTGAAACCACAATCACATCCACCATTACGCAGCCTGGGTCCGGTTCGGGCTCAGGACCAGGGTCGGCCTGCCCGCCAGAGACGACTGTGACGTCTACCATCACAGCATCATCTGGCAGTGGCGGCGGCTCTGGCCCTGTCGGCCCGTCTAGCAGCTCAGCTTGCCCCGCTGAAATCACCGTGGCGTCCACCATCACCGCTGGTTTTGGAGCTGGGGGAGGGGCGTCGGGTCCTGGGTCCGCGAGCGCCTGTCCGCCCGAGACGACCGTAACATCAACGATCACGGCGGCGGCAGGCGGACCAGGCTCGGGCCCTTCAGGCTCGGCGTGCCCGGCCGAGGTCACCGTCACCTCGACCATCACGTCGCGGAGCAGCGGTGGCGGTGGCGGTGGCGGTGCGTCGACGCCTACTCCCAGCTCGGGCGTGGCGGGCGGCGGGTCAGGATCAGGCACAACCCCCTTCTCTTCCACCGCAGCACCAGTATGCCCCCCAACTACCACCGTCACATCCACAATCACGCAAGCCTCTGGGTCCGGAGCTGGGTCTGGGTCCGCTGGCCCCGGCTCTGGCTCAAACAACAACACTGCACCACCCGGCTACGGCAGCAATAGTCCTCCTTCTAACCCGTCGATAACCGTCGCAGACACGCCCTCTACTCTCAGTACTGTCCCTTCTCCTCCCGCCGGCACTGGTAGCGCTAGCGCTCCTGCAGGGTCCGCCTGCCCTAGCCAGGTTACTGTGATGATGACGACGACCGTGACGGCCGCCGCGGGCGGCGAGACGGGCGGGTACGGCGGCGGCGGCAGCGGTGGGCCTGGCGGCGCTGGTGAGGGCGGCAGCTGCAGCGAGTTGAAGGGCGTGGACTATTTGTGAGTGTCTCCCCGTCCCCGCGACTGCCTCACGGACGGCTGCTGATGCCCCGGTGTTCTTCTATGACTACAGGATCTGCTGCGCCTCGAAAATCTTCACTCTGGGCAACTGAGCGCGCGTCGTATAGTGACGCCGCGCGGAAGGGTGTTGTTGGGGGGGGGGATGGAATATAGCGGCTTTGGGGGGCTACGGGCCCCGAAGCGTTTACACCACGACACGACGATATGATTGTTCTGTCTCTCGCTATCATTATTCTATCTGTTTTGCGCATGGCTTGATGTCATCGCACAGAGACGACAAAACGAACCTAGCGTATATATTTTTCATCATCTTTCTACGTTATCGTCACAGAGACTGTAGGAAAGGCTTCGTTTTTCTCCTCCTTTTGTACTGTACATATGTGTTTCGGCATTTTCGTAGGCCGAGATACAGCTGCGCAAATCGGATATCGCATGCACATGCCAATAAGTTCGAGCTCATATATCGGCGCTTTCGCGTCGAGGAAGTGATCCACTAGTGTTTCCTTCCAAAGGCCCATGTGACGGGCGGGGCAGCGGGGAGGAGGATAATGGGATTTGGATGCGCACCAGGCGCATGGGATATGGATGGAAAGTTGAACGGTGGCTGACCGTTTCCGGCAGGTGTGCGGGGAAGTAGCAAGGAAACGTGTACCAGAGATGTTGCGTGTAGTTACTGGGCCAGGTAACGGAGATGTGAATTGCCGGGACAGAAGTATCGCACGTGTAATCGCTGTGGCTTGCAAAAGTCGGAAGACAGCTTCGGAGCTGCCAAGAGGAGGAAGTTGGTTAACCTATAGGAGGGATTGAGAGGGTTGTGGATGAGGACGGTCGCCAAAATGTGGCATAAGGCGACAACGAACCGGGAACTAGTGACTTCCTAAAATTCATCAGGCTGTTGTGCGTGAGGACACGAAACGCGCGGCGGCCGCTGTGATAGGCGATCGCCTTGGCTCAAAGCGACAGAGCGCACACACCTTAACTTCCACATCCACCTATGCGTGGGATCTGATGGGGACAAATGACTGATGCATCAAATAGAATCTCAGAGAGCCGACACTGGTCCCGCAGCTCTTCGAGGCGAGGTGAGCTTTCGTGTATAGCGCTATCGGCACGTCTGCTGAGGGCCAGCCGAAGGGAGCGGGTGTCCGGTGTTAGCGATGGATGGTATGCTGCCAGTTAAAAATCCGTATCATATTCTTTATGTTCTTTTCAACCTTAAATCAGCATCAGTCTCTGCTTGGTCGTCTTCTCGGGCTGCGCCATGGCGCTCTTCTTTGCCAACATTGCAACCATTCGCACACCAGACCGATATGCACCAAGGATTGTCATCTTACTTCGATTCAGCAAGCGAACGTCATATACATCATCCTCATCTGCTTCATTACCCGGCTAAGCAATTCATAAATTCCGGCGCCTTTTTGTGTGGCCTTTCACCTTCAGCAGGTTTCATTTCCTGTTCTGTTATCCGCCAGGCATGCGGCTCATCGCAAATACCAAGCTGAGGAAGGCTGTTTGCGGATTGACTGTTTAGATAGAAGCCTTAAGAACCTTGAAAGCATCGCCGCGGGTACCAAGGAAGCGCTCCTCCGCTGTCTTCCAGTTGATGACGGACCAGATGTTCTGCACATAAGCAGCCTTGCCATTGAGGTACTGCAGAAAGAAAATCAGACACTGTCAAAAATGCCTAAGTGAAAACGGGGTTCAACGCCAATACTTGCCTGCAGGTAGTATGCATGCTCCCACATGTCGACGCCAAAGATCGGAACCTCACCGGGGCCGACGACGGGATCCTGATCCTTGCTACAGCGCACATGCCAGACGTTAGCGACCCCAACCGAACAGGTCCAGTAGGAGACGAAAGGAGGGTAGTGGGAAAAGAGTACTCACGTCACCACAATCGCCAACCGTCCCTTTTGTCCCGCCCCCTCATCATCCACCTTGACCAACCAACCCCACCCACTCCCCTGAATCCCCAACAACGCGGCCCCAAACTTCTCCCTGAACACTTCCTCGCTTCCCCAAGTCTCCTTGATCTTCTCCGCCAGCTTCGGCGCAGAGGCGATCTTGGCGTCGGTGCTGTTCGCGGGTGCAAGGTTCTCCCAGAAGAGGCTGTGGTTGATGTGGCCGCCGCCGTGGAAGCGCAGAGCCTGTTGCAGCGAGATCTGCGTCGGGATGTCGCCCGAGGCGGACGCGGTGCTGTACTTCTCGAGCGCGGCGTTCAGGTTGGTGACGTAGGTCTGGTGGTGCTTACTGTGGTGCAGCTCCATTATCTGCCCGGAGATGGCGGGCTCGAGAGCCTGTTGGGTGAAGAGCGGTTAGTGGAAGGCTGATTCTGAGATGGCGCTCATGAGAATGAGGCGTGCGGCTGAGCTGCACGCGGGTGAGCTGCGGGCGATTGCGTCCTGGGTGGTGCGAGTCGGATGCATCCACGCGCGCACTGCGGCGGATGTCACGGGATAGCGGCGGGGACGCGGGAATCGGTGCAGGTGGTGAGCGCGGATGGCAATGAGTGCGCTGAGGTGACGCCGAATAGTGGCCGCGTGCAGAGAAGTAGAAGCGAACAGGTGGGGAAGCTTACATCGTAGGCGTATGGAAGCGGCGGAAGGCTGTACTTCTGGACAGACATGGTGATGTTGGAGCCAAGGCTGGGATTGTTGAAGAAAGGCAGCTGAAAGGCGGAAGCAGAGGAGGTGAAGAAGCAAGCGATAAAAGCTAGAGAGATGAGAAGGGCGGAGAAGACACTTTGATGTCCGGGTGAGGCGGGGTTGCAGCTGCGATCGCGCGAGACCGCAGAGTTGCGACACCCTGTTGTCCTGCCCATGGGTGCATTTAAGGCGGCGCGCAGGCGGGTGCTGGGAGCAGCGGATGGAGCGTGGAGGGAGCCCGTCATCCTCAGAGACTGTCGCGATCGAAAAGCCGGGCGAAAAGGTGAGACGAGTAGATCCCAAGCCGACTCAAACTTGCTCAATCCCCTCGAAACTTGCTCATTCACGCGCAGGCGAGAGTCCCGTGAAACACCGACGTGAGCAGCGCAGTGCGCCTGGCAATTAGACACAGGTTTATAAAGGCGCGCAAGGACAGCAGCCGCTCGAGGTCCTCAAGCAGAAGGCGTGTTGTGCAACGAAGTCGAAGATACTCTCGAGGTCAGCGTGCGCCGTGGTGTTGACACTTGGCTGTTTGACGAGTCGGACCAATCACAACGCTCACGTCAACCATCAACCCCCTCCGCATCTCCGCAAATCGTCCATCATGTGCGGCAACTCGTCACGGCTTTCTGCCGGTGGCACCATCGCTGTCCTCCGCCCTCCACCTCATGAGTCGCAGTCCGCGGCCGCCAACTGCAACCTCTTCTTCGACAACTCCAAAGACCGCGCCGGCCGCACGCGGGCAGTCTTCCAGACTCAGGATGGCAACTGCTTCGACAATTACATGGGCTATTTCATGCTGATCCAGTGAGTTGTCGCCCTGCACACGTGCAAATGCGACGATGCGTGCGTGATGCTGACTGCGACGGTGTGACAGCCGCAATGGAGACCTGCTGTCGCGACCGCCGCTAAGCGAGGAGGCCCGCAACGCCCTCTATGCCATCCAGCTCAAGCCTGCCGTTGACCAACACCAAAGTCTCGCTCAGCTTGACCTCGCTGACAAGCTCGAATTTGTCGTTGGCGGCAACGGTGTCATCGGCCGCAAGGTCTCCATCGTCACCGATCTCACAGACCGCGGAACCACTCTTGCAGAGGGCATCATCGGCTGGAACTGATCATCATCATGAGAATTTTTAATTTTTTTTTTGCTTGTTTCATAGCGTGCATATTAGGCGTTGCTTGGGTTTTTCGAAGGTCATGCACGGCGAAAGGTTTCGGACTCGGCTTTGGCGTCCACTATGCATTGGGTATCAAATCAAACACGTTCTCCATCAGCTTCACCATCCTTGACTCTCTGCCACGACACGCCAATGCCCTGCGTCCGCAGGGCCAATGTCAGGCTGCAGAATCGCCAGGTACGGCCTGTCACGTTGAAGCCATGAACCAAGACGGCGGGATAAGAGTGCATTGATCAGAGACTCTCGTTAGGGACAGTGGGTACTAGGGACAATTCGAGTAGAGCAATAACAGAAGAAGCAACATCATTTAATGCCGCCCACCAAACAAGAACCCATGGGCGCCATGCCAACCAATCCATCACAACAAAGCGTCCATCATACTCAATCTCTACTTGGCAGTGATGTAGAGACCAATGCTGCAGACAGTCAGTACGGTCAAGAAGCAGAGCATGGGAGGGAGGCAAGGGTACTCACGGGCAGGGGTTGTAGTCCTGGAACCACTGAAGGTAAGTATCAACAGCACCCTCGATCATGAACCCCATGACACCAGGCTTGCACGCGGTCATGCCGACAATGTAGCTGTATCCGGGCCGCAGCTGGAAGCTCTTAGGGTTGGCGCATTTTGGTGCAGTGTTCCACGAGACTGACTGGGAGATTTCTGACGTCCAGCCAGCCGAGACGTTGCCAGATCCCTTGAGCGTAAAGTCCGAAGTCTCAAGCTGGTCTTTGGTAGGCAGCATGAACCTGGCCGTACATTCCTTGCCCCTGTAGTCTTCAGGGATGTCGAAGTTGAAGTAAGACCGGGTGGTAGTCGAGGCGATGCCGAAGTACTGGGTGCCGGGGGCATAGTCAGGGTTATGAGAGCTGACAGGCACAATCAAGTGAGGAAACTGAGAAGTGTTAGCAGAAACGTCATCATGCACACGGAAGCCTACTCACCTGCCAGGCTCCCTTGAGGACAGCAGGGCAGGTCCAGGTCTTGTAGCATCCGGCCTTGCCATGGCACGTATCCTTGAGGTGTCCGACACAGTCGGGTCCGGGGCACTTGAGGGTGGTGAGATGCGTCGACGAGGCAGAGCCGGAGGAAGAGCCGGAGGAAGAGCCGGAGGCATGGACGGACCCAGAGACACTCTGAGTCTTGGACGCTCCGGAACATTGGGAAGATGCAGAGCAGGTGCAGGTGCCCTTGCAGTTGCATGCAGAGCCAGCAGCGCACTGAGGACGAGGAGTCGCATGAGCGGTCGATGCATCGGGTGAGTCGGATTTTCCGCTTTCCAGGCCACCGCGGTAGCTGGCGGCATAGTCTCCCTGCTTGGTCGTGGACGACTGAGACGGTGCAAACCGGTTTTTGGTCTTGTAGCAGGCGCCAGTGGCGACGAGTGTGACGCGTTCACAGTAATTGCCCTGTAGCTGTTGGAGGTAAAGGTTATATCCACCGTGGTCACCGGTCGCACAGCCGAAGAACGAAGCACTGCCTTGAAAGGTGATGATGCCATCGAAGCCGACGTTCCAGCCGAGAGAGGGGGCCTTGTTGAGATCGCACTGGAGCTGCTTCTCCCGACCGGCGATGACGCAGCCGTAGCCGTTCTGGTCCATCATGCCTGCAATGGAGAGCTTGAAGTCAGCATGGTGAACTCAAAGGCGGGCAACTGCGAAAGACGGGGTGGAGGGAAGGAAAGGAATGACATGCCGTAGTCGCGCCAGTTGATGCAGAACGTCGAACTCTCCTTCAAGTTCGATTGAGCGATGCGGAGTTGGCCATCAGAGAGCTGCTGAACACGTCCCCAGTAGCCTTCAGAGACGGCGCCCTTGACACCGTAGACGTCAATGCCGAAGCAGCTGTAAGGATTAGCGGGGAACAGCTTCCAGGAGACAAGCGAGGACTGACCATCCAGCAGAGTCCGAGGTAGGAGCGGCAGCAGCGCCAAAGATCAGGCCACAGACGACGGCGGCAGACTTCATGATGGGTGGGTGGATGGGTGGATGAGTGGCGGGAATAAGATGCTGGAGCGACAACGAAAACAAGTGCGGGATGGGCAGGCAATGAAGCAATGGATAAAGCTACAGAAAGCTGATGGATGTTGGGATGGGCGGAGAAGAAGAGGAGATGGAAGTGAGCAGCGGGCGGAGAGGTTTAAGTAGGCAGCTATACCAGTGTCGCCAGCGACTGCTCTCTGGGAAGGTGCCTTCCCGCATTCACGTACGCGAGCTTGCTGTGGCCCATCTTCCGGCCGCTGTGCGCTTTTTCGGAAAGCAGTCCCTTGCTCTTTCGCCCGCGACGCGTAAGTCCACGAACAGAACTGCCGCAGCCATGCCCGCGAGAGTGCCCAATCCGGCAGCGTGGGCTGTAGGCTGAGCTCCACTGCAGCAGCAATGCACTCAGTGCAGGCAACGCACTCTTCGCGCCCCGGCCCTTTAGCGTTGCTCTGCTGTATCTCGAGGAAGCTGCGCTATTGAGGACTGGTGTGCAGGAAAGCGTGCCGTCGACAGAGGCAGTCGGAGCACACTTGCCAGGCGAAGCGCAGCGGCTCCGGCGATCAGAAAGCGCTGCGGTTAGATGTTTCGCCCGAGCTGGAAAGTACCTGGAGTGCAGCCAACGGAGATCGAGGCAGTGACGCCGTCGCTGGGGAGGAGAGTGAAATCTTTCCACGCGCTTCACCGAGAGCATGACACAGGAATCTCAAGTTGTCTTGCAGGTGCAGGCCTTGAGCCTGGGGATTAGTTGGTATTGGTTCTGCGGCGCCAGTAAGCTCATCATTGCGCGAGGAAGCCCACTCCAGCCAATGCAGCGGTCAAGTATACAACATGCTTGATTCGATTCTCTCCGAGCGGGTGCGTCGACGCCCTCGACCCACTTCCTCGCCCATTTACCAAAGCCTATAATCGCCCACGCTTCCATTTGCATCGACATAGAGACATTTCGCATATAGACCTGTTTCTCGAGCCCGTGCGGGACCAGCTGCTCTTCCATGTGGCATTAAATCGCCTGCTACACTTCTTCAACTCCTGCCACGGATAACCAACACATCTCAGCCCGACTGCTCACATTCATCATCGCACTAACAACCCCACAAGCACAGCAGACTCACACCTCGGCCTCTTATTATCACTCACCTCGCTCTCTCAGACGCAATCACCCAGACCATTGCTTCCGTAGTGACGCAGTTCTAGGAGATACTCAGAGTCTGCGCACTTAAGAGCTCTTACAATGCGACCGGAAGGATGCCTGCGAGGCGAGAGAGCAAATCGACCGGCGAAAATTGCTCGCTCGATGCGGTAGCCCGAGTAAGCCGAAGATTGTCGCACCCATAACCGCGCTTCCAGCTACACCCCGCTGTCCCCAGCTGTGGAAAAGAAGCGGCCGCATCTGATAACAGGCCAAATAATCGTTCTTACTACTGGCAATCATCCTCACCATTCGCTTACTGAGGCGGAGATAGTGGGTGAATGTAGCGGGAGTTCCCGTACCACATCACGCATCCTCGAGCACTTTCCGTCGTCGAAAGAAAGTTGAGGTAACTCCATTGCGGACAGGCTTCTCCGGCGGTAAACCTCAATCCGGGGTGGGGGGCCCTCTCAACGTCTATCCTAGCTCATCAATTCAAATCACGTCTTCACTTCATCGCCTTCGGCCACTATTCCATGTTTTCCCAATCACCAGCGCGTCTTTCTGACTATGCGCCTTCCGACTGGATTCCGACTCAATATGTATGAGATTGTTTCGAGTTTGATGTCCAACAGAATGACTTAGCCTGGTTCGCAGCACGTGCGCAAACACACCAGGACTGAGGAGCACTGACTGTACGGCGGGGTGCGCTTAGGCGGCAAGAGCGGACCCGAAGGCCATGTACATTTCGGGGCCACAGCTACGACCATAATTTCTGCATTGCTCCAAATTTGCAGAGCGCTTTACCATGAAGCCGTGCCGATATTCTATTGGCTTCATTCGTCCAGCAACGGGCACTGGCTAAAGTGCGGCTTTGACCACCCATTTGCAGGCATATCCAGCCTTCGTCAGAACTATACAGGATACTCACTTATCTTTCCCGACCACCCCTTCATGCGTTTTGGCGAAGAAGACACGCCCGCATTTTTCAGACGCCTCGAGGAGTGCCAGGAGCTCAGCAAGCTTACCCTGTAACTCAGGCGAGATTCTCTATTTGTTCTGGGGAGACGCGACGTCACTTCTGTTCCATGATTCGAAGCTCTAGCGACAGTTCGCCGAGTAGAGTTCTTCGGAGTCTCCATAGACAATCGTAGACTCGAAGCTGTGGAATGTGCCAAGAAGATCGAGAAATGTCGCAGGCCGTTGCTAACTTTGCCGCGCGAGTCTCCGGTGAACAACTCTGGTTGCGGGCCAGGCTCAAATCCAGCGGCATCTTCGTGGGCCAAAGGTGTGATTGTGTCCGATTCGAGAAAAAGAAGAGCGGATGCTGGGTTAAGCAGGGACGAGTAGATAGAAACTCTGTGGACTTAGAGCGATCATGCTGGGGAAAAAAGCATGACCCGACACGGCACGTACATGGAGCGTCGGGTTTTTCATTTCCATATGGCTTCCTGGCCGTTAGGGGTTGAAGTATGCGTGAAGTGCAACCATCTCGAGCATGCCTACTGCACAAGGCCGGAGGCTGACCCTTTCCCCAGGGTGATGTCGTCGGGAAAGAGGTTGGCGAAAAAAACAAAAACGCAGACTTTAGTGACATGCACAATCATTGAAAACCGAAGATACCGCTACGAACATGATATTCCTGCCTATAATACACCCTTCCGTGCATCTCAACTCGCTGTTCCCGGGCCCATGATTCCATCTCAAAGCTTTCCTCCAGTGAGCTCCTCGGCAATCTTCTGGATTCGTCTCCGGGTTACGGGCTCAGATCCCTGGTGCCTCTCCCCAGCCATATTACTACGTCCTTGCTGCCTGGCCAACATCTCCGCCGTGCTCAAAGGCGCATCGCGGGCCCAGATGCTGCGACCCTGCTTGGGGTTACCTGGTTGGAAACCGGGTAGATTGTCGTCGGTACCAAATGTATCCTCAATGACCTTGGAGAGCTGGTCCTCGGTGACAATAAAGTCCCTGGCGTGCACGTAGAGCGTGTGCAGGGCATCCTTCCTCTCCCTTGACTTGGCGTTTTCCCTAGCCTGGAGGGCTGCCCTCTGCGCTGCCACATCTTTCCGGGGTGCTGCGTTGTAGGAGCCATCCAGGAAATCGCGGACGGCCCTGGAGACACTAGGGTTGGTGAAGACCTCATCATCGCGCGGCGGTTGGTTGATAAGGCGGATCTGCTCGGCCTGGCGCTGAGCGCCGCGCTTGGCCAGGTATTGGTCCGTCCTCTGCTTGCGCTTGTAAAGGGAAGTCACACCTTCTCGGAGATTTCTCCTCCGCAGTGCTGACAATCGTTGTTTCCAGGCCAGACGCTCCGCATGAGGGCCGGCTGGCTCGATGGTCTCCGACGGCTCTGGGGTAGCGGCATTGATGAATTCCTCAGACTCCTTCTTCCACTCGCTGCGGGTGATGAAGATATTGCGGGGCACGGGCAGCGCACCCTTCACGATGGGGGTGTAAGGCGCGGTTTGCTGGGGCGGCTTGGGGACTTCGATGTATTTTGGCGACTCGGGTCCGACGGAGCATGAGGCGGGCGAGGAGGCGAATGCACGGCGCGTTATGGAGGCATTGGCGCAGGTATGGCACCGAATAGAGGACGACAGAACCGCCCGGGCGTTTGAAGGAGGCATGGCTGATGAACGACGGCCACGTCGTTCGCTCGTGTCGTCGCCAGACTTTCGCAGACGCTGCGCGGGAAAGCCTCGGTCGCTGACTTCTTGGCGGCGAAATCTTGGCGAGAGCGCTCCGAAAAAAAGATCGCGCGCCCGAGCGCTCTCAACGAACCTCGCCCGCTCCACCCGCTGCTCTCTTTTTTTCCTCTTCTTTTCCTCCACCCTCGAGAACTTGCTTCTGCAAGCTCCGCGTCGGTCGACCACCGTGCCACAACCCGCACCCTCCCACCCTACATAAGCCGTCTCCAGCGCGTAGCTGCGCACCGCCGCCATTATGGGTACCGGTAAAAAAGAGGCAAACAGGAAGGAGAGGCAGGGCAAGACTGGCGATGGCATGGGAAATGTCAAGACCAAGGGCGAGAACTTCTATCGGTATGTGTTACTCTTCATCGAGGCTCTGAATCTGCTATTGACGGTTTGCACAGCTCTGCGAAGAAGGTCAAGCTTCTTAACATGTACAAGGATGGCAAGCCGCAGAGAAACGCTCGCGGCGACATTACGAAGGCCGCCTCGTACCAGTCGAAGGAGGTCCCGACTGCTCGCATCGAGCCGAACAGGAAATGGTTCACGAACTCGCGTGTCATCAGCCAGGAGTCTCTGTCCGCCTTCCGCACCGCAATGGCTGAGCGCGCCTCGGACCCTTACTCAGTCTTGCTGAAGTCAAATAAGCTGCCCATGTCCCTGATCAGAGACGGCCAGGACAAGGTCAACGGCATCAAGCAACACCAGGCCAAGATGGCCATTGAAACCGCACCTTTCAGCGATACCTTCGGTCCCAAGGCACAACGCAAGAGGGTGAAGATTGGGGTTTCCAGCATCGAAGACCTTGCTGGAGAGACAGTTAAGAACCATGATGAGTACTTGGACCGCCTGGAACAAGCACATCTCCTTAGCGGAAACGCTGGAGCAAGTGCTGAGGGTGGTGACGATTTTGATGCGGGCACCACTTCGGCTGCTCGTGAAGCTGTCTTCTCCAAGGGTCAGAGCAAGAGAATTTGGAATGAGCTGTACAAGGTCATTGACTCGTCCGACGTCGTGATACACGTCCTTGATGCCAGAGACCCGCTTGGTACGAGGTGTCGGTCCGTTGAAAAATACATCAAGGAGGAAGCTCCGCACAAGCACCTGATCTTCGTGTTGAACAAGTGCGATTTGGTGCCTACTAAGGTTGCTGTAAGTCAACTATTTCCTCTCTCTCTACTGTTCACACATCCGCCATTCCCGTCCCATCGCTAAGTCAGGGCTTCTTCTGCATTCGTTGCACACCTCAATAGAAGAAGTCCGTTACAGCTTTGGGAGATCAACCTCGTCCCGCCGCTTCTGACCGTTATGGTTTCGAAGTTGGATCATCGCCGTCTTGGTGTTTATCCGCAAGGGTCTGAGAATGATTCGTCTGAGTTGAGGGCCGTCTCCGCATCAGCGGTCCTTCATGGCGGTCCTCTTAGTTACGTTTCATACATGCTTCCCATCGCAATTTCATTTTGTAATGGACATCAGTGACTGACATCACCAGGCTGCTTGGGTCCGTTATCTTTCCAAGGACTACCCCACCCTCGCTTTTCATGCCTCGATCAACAACAGCTTTGGAAAAGGCTCTCTGATCTCACTTCTTCGCCAATTCTCTTCTCTCCATTCCGATCGCAAGCAAATCTCTTGCGGTCTCATTGGTTATCCCAACACCGGCAAATCTTCTATCATCAACACTCTGAGGAAGAAGAAAGTCTGCACGACCGCCCCTATCCCCGGTGAGACGAAGGTCTGGCAATATGTCACGCTCATGAAGAGGATCTACCTGATCGATTGCCCCGGTATCGTGCCTCCGAACGGCAATGACACTGATGCCGATCTGCTGCTCCGTGGCGTCGTCCGCATTGAGAAGACTGGGCACCCTGAACAATACGTTGCTGCTGCCTTAGGAAAGTGCAAGAAGCAGCATGTTACCCGGACGTACGAGATCAAGGATTACACTGATCACACCGACTTACTGGAGCAACTCGCCCGAAAGGGTGGAAGATTGCTTAAGGGTGGCGAGCCAGATCTTGACGGTGTTGCAAAGATGATGCTTACCGACTTTTTGCGTGGAAAGATTCCTTGGTACACCCCTCTCCCCGATAAGGAAGAGGACCAAGATGCCAATCCCGAAGGTCGGGAGGGTCGCCTTGGCGAGATGCCTCGCAAGAGGAAGCGTGAGGAAGAAGCGCAGTCAGAAGCTGGCGGTGAAGTTCAAGAGCCGGAAGATGATGAGGACGACGATTCCGATTTCGAAGGCTTCGATGAGGATGGAGATTCAAAGGATGACTCCGAGGGTGGTGACGCCGAGACTCTCGTCGACGATGAAGAGGATGACGATGAAGACGATGAGGCGGTGGAGGCTGAGCTCGCCCAAATATCGAAAGCATTAGCCAGCGCAAAGAAGAAGAGGAAGACATAGATGGTTGGGTTTCAGCCTGTCTTATAGTTGCAATCATGATACCCCATTGCCGTGTGTGGCCTCTTTTCTCACCAATCGCGCGCTTCGTTCCGTCTACCGGTCATCCAGTGCTCATCGGCACATGTGTCATTTCCATTTCTCGCACCATGCCATCCCGCTTTCCCTCTCCCTCACCGTCTCCGGTGTCGTCATTTCCTCCGTCCAGCACCCCTGCCGGCCTCCAACCCCTATTATCTGGTTCATCTTTTTATTGCCCTTATGACTGTAGTCGTAAAATCTATCCCGGCAACGTCAACACCTCTCCCAACACCACCAGCGCATCGCTCACCTCCCGCGTCTCCGCTCTATACATCAGTGACAGACGAGAAGAACACGGTGGGTGGGCGAGTTGGCAATGGCGGTGGCGAGGACGTCGAAGGGGGTGGGGTTGACGCGGACGAAGGAGCGCAGATGGTGGATGGCGCGGAGATATGCTTTTGTTTATTTTTCGTATATACATTTCTTTTTTTTTTCACAGCCCGCTTAAGGAACGGCGTGGAATGAATCGGTGCAAGGTGTTCGGGAGGAATTGAGAGTTGCGGGACGACGTAGTGTGTTTTCTAAAGCCTTTTCGTGAGATTCTCCGCGACGTCTGAACGGGGTGTGGGCATTTTGGAGGGACGTGTAGAATAACGACGGGCACGCTGCGGGAACTCCACTGGCTCGGACTCGGCTGCCATAGAATGGCGGTCTAGCATCAATGGCGGCAGAACGGTCTAATGGGTGTAGCATCCAGCTAACCAATCACAATGCGCGTGGGGAAGATGGTGTTTGACAGAGCTCGCGTGGTCGAACGAGCCTGTGACCGAGATGTACGCCCAAGCGCGGGACAAGGATTGAGGAAATGGAGACTATGTTTTGACGAGACGTAATCCTCCGCGGTCAAAGTGGGATTGGTTGTCTCGCTGATCCGTCTTTCTTCTGCTATCCCCCGTTGCTTGCATCCAGCCAGTAATGCAGCCGCTCTAGGGGGCCGGATCACTTGCTTTTTGGCTACCGTTTAATATCTGCATCTCTTTCATTGTCTACTTATGGCAGGTTGCTTGCTATCTAGGCTGCAGTTGAAGCAAGCCTATTCAACCAAGCACCCCAAACGTATATTCACCAATCACTCGACCTTCAGTCCGAGCTTTCCAACATCCCTCAAACCAAAGCATCCAATTGCAATCGACAAACACAGGGAACCAAAGCAGGCCCAGAAGCTGGCGCGATACCCATCGAGGAGCGCAGAGGGCGATGGCTTATCCAAAGAGCCCGACTGGTTTGTCACGTTGGAGGAAATGACACCCATGATTGCCAGCCCAACAGCGGTGCCGAACTGTGAGACGGTGTTGAAGACGGCTCCGGCCAGCGCATGCATCGAAGGCGGGAAGATGCTTGTAATGACCAGATTCGAGACTACGAAGAGCACGTCGACGGCGATGGCGGAGAGCAGGATTGCCCAGAACTGCGTGTACCAGTACGACCAGTCGGGATCGTTGAGGGCGAGGAGGATTGGTGACACTGCGGTGATCACAGAGGCGAGCAGGACTATCCAGTAGGCGGAGAACTTGTGCAGGATGAGGCCGGTCGCGACGGAAAGAATGATGCCCAGTATGGCGTTCGGCAGGAAACGGATGGATGTCTGGAGGGCAGACAGCTCCTGGATTTCTTGGAAACTAACGACGTGTGAGAACTGAGAGTGGAGTCCAGGCAGTGTAGGCCACTTACTACAGACTGGAATAGTAATTCGTCGCGTTGAGTGCTGCCCAGGTAAGGAACACCATCCCGCAGACGGTCGAGAAGGCAGACTTCCTCCAGAGCTTGTTTGGGATCAAGGCTGTCTTGTTCTTCTTGACGCGGAAGTCCATCCAGAAAATAAATGCTGGGATAAGTGCGCCCGAAATACAGAGCAAAGCAATGTTCTTTCCGTCTTTTATCTCTGAAGAGCCTTCTGAGACAACCGCCAGCACGTAGGATAGCATACCCAGACATGCACTTGCGATCAGGGCGCCAATTATGTCAAGGCGTTGGAGGAATGCTCTTCGAGTCAGGGCGTCTGTGGATGGTTTGATCGGCAGGGCCCAGATGGAGGCGACGAAGACAAGCAGCGCGAGGCCAGCACAGAGATACCAGGACACTCTCCAGCCAATTGAATTGACGAAGACTCCACCCAGAGAGAGCCCGAGGGAATAGCCCAATGGCTGGCCCGCACCCATCATTGCGAAGCCAATGTTTCGTCTGCGCCCATCTGGGAAGGCTTCGGATAAGATGCTTACCGCAGTAGGAAGGCAGCAGGAGGCCGCAACTCCTTGAAAGCCGCGAAAGACGATCAGATGAGTGCTCGTTTGGGCTAGACCGCTTGCGAGCATTGACAGGGATAGGAGGAGGCAGCCGATAAGGTACACGATACGACTCCCAACAGCATCAGCAATTGAGCCAGCCATCAACAGCGTGCAGCCGCAAGTAAGTCCGTAGATGGAAGCGGGCCTACGTCAACAGCGTCAACGATGTGCCTGCGAGTCCTTATCAGGGAGGCCGTACCATAGGAGCAAATGCTCGGGGATGGCCAAATCGGTAGCCATTCTTGGCAGCGCAACCGTAAGTAATCCAGTGGTCATACTACTGGCGACAAGGATGCCTGTTACTGCGGCGGCTATGATGCCCGCGCGCAGAGCGGAAAGCCCAGTGTCATGATGCGGCGGAGCGTCCGATGCGTTGGGCGACGACTGAGTGGTAGACTCGGCCGAGGCAGAGAGCCTCGCGGCCGGCAAAACGGAGGCGTCGGAGGAGCGAGGCTGAAGTTCCATGATAGGAGGAGCCTTAGGCATTGCAGCGTTATTGAAATGGTGTTGTTGCAGGCTACCCCGGTTTTTTGCCGCAGTGCTTGCCAAGGCACGCCGACAAGCGTAGGGCGGCTCCTGTCGCTGCATCTGGAAATTCGGGGCGACTTGCATTCTGCATCAAGACCTTGACATGCCGAAAACTCTGCGCAAACTTTTTGAACTGGAGCTGCAGACTGTGTTCCGCCTTTTTGATTACAGCCGGAGCGCTGGTTGTGCAGAGAGCGCGTGGTGGTCTACATCGTGCTTCTTCTTCAGACTCCGTCCTCCTTCGACATGCTTGCGAGGAAGCATAGAGACCGCATGCAAGGAACGAGCGATGCCTCAGACAGGGATGGGTCAAGCCACAAAACTAGTGCGGTAGCCTTACGCCCTACATGTAGACTTGCATGTGGATCAAAGCGCCCTACGGAAAGCTTGGTGCACGTACTTATCTATCGGACCAAAGAATAGAAGACAATAGACAGCAATAGATTCGAGCATTTACGTAACTGCGGTACGCTAAAAGGAAAAAAAGAAAAAAGAAACCCCCCCGGTGCAGCTTTCCATTGCCGGTTGCGTCTTATATATGCCAGGTACCTCGCCATCTTCTGCTCTGCCGACCCAAGAACACCTCTTCCGCGCTCTCTGCCTCTCTGCCCTGCTCGCCACATTTGCCGTCCGCACGGGGAATCTGATCAGCCTTCATACTTCTCGATTGCACACTCCTTACCAAGGCCAAAAGCAAGAACCGGAAAAGAAAGAAAGAAAAATGGCGATACCACCCCAAACCTCGACCACCACCGCCGCCGCCGACGCCAAACCCACGACCCACATCCGCGCCGCCGCCAAAGATGACGCCGCCGCCATCTCCGCCCTCGGCGCGCACGTCTTCTCCGTGACCTTTGGGCACTCGGTCCCGCCGCACGAGCTGGACGCCTACCTCACCAAGGAGTACTCGCCCGCCGCCATCACCGCCGACCTCGCCAACCCGGCCAAGAACACCATCGTCGCCGTCGACGCCTCCTCCGGCGAAGTCCTCGGCTTCGCCGTCCTCACGCGCGGCACCAGCGAGCCCTGCATCGACGCCCTCGCCAACAAGGTCGAGCTGCAGCGCATCTACGTGCACCCGAAGGCGCACGGACGCGGCCTGGGCCGGGCGCTGGCGGCGAAGCTGGAGGCGATGGCCCGCGACGAAGGGTTCGCGAGCATCTGGCTGGGCGTGTGGGAGGAGAACCACAGTGCGCAGAAGGCGTACGAGAAGTGGGGGTACGAGAGGGTGGGCGAGCACGACTTCGTTATCGGGACGGTTGCGCAGACGGATTACATTTTGGTGAAGAAGCTCTAAGTTTTGTTTTTTTTTTTTTTTTAGTTTTTTCTTTTTTGGTATTTACTTCATACTCTTTTCTTATTTTCCGTGCAAGGAGTTGTTTTGTGGCACACGATTGCTGTCACGTGGGGTTTTGTTTCTTGGGCGCGATGTACCCAGTAGAGTTGCATAAGGGCGATTCGGTCATAGATGGCATTTCCCTTTTCCGCATTTGCATTTAGAGCTCGAACAGACACCTTTTGTTTCATTCACAGCAAGTTACACTCAAGACACATTTCTCTCCTCTCGACTCCGCGCCGTTCCTAAGACAAGCTTCGTCCCATCTCATAACACCCACTCGCACCATCAGCGCCAACCAGTAACGACCCTTCCCACCCCTGAAAAACTCTTAACTAAAATCTCTTCCCAGAGACACGCGGATCCATCGCCCAACACGTTCGGCTTCTCCGACGTCCGCTCCGGTGGCATGCTACGCGTGTTTCCACACTAATCAATGTGGGGTATGCAATAAACCTTAGTACGACATCAGCGGCGGGGCAAAGGACGGGTAGCGACGGCCGGAGCGCCAGAACAGTGGACGAGAAGCTTACGCGCAGCCCCAAGCCCTGGCGTATAAGTAATCATTTGCGGAATAGAGTGTCCTTTGCTACTAACCCTGCCGCTCGTCGGGGACTAGAGTCGGCCGAGGACTATCTGGCGGTGTGGTTTCCTTGTGCTTATTTCAACGTTAAAGGCGTCAGATCCCTTTTTCTACGTCCAGCGATATTCACAGTCCATCTCTCTTCACGAAAGTCGAAAAAAGCAGAAGCCATGGCCGCGCCCAAAAGCTCCTTCCGCCACAAATCCAACGCAGGCCTCGTCGACAGCGCGAACCACATCCTCCACGATGGGCCACTCGTACGTCTTGCCTTTGCGCATCCGAAACGAAAACACACCCATTGAACACATCCCCAGCAAACAACCTACCCAACCAACGTCCTCGAATTCCTCCGCCCTCTCAAGACCCCCTCCACCCCATCTCCAGCACCGCCTTCCCCCGCCGCCCACCCCCTCACCATCCACATCATCGGCGCCGGCATCGGCGGCCTCGCCAGCGCCGTCGCCCTCCGCCTACGCGGACACCGCGTCCACATTCTCGAGCAATCCCCCACGCTGTCCGAAGTAGGCGCCGGAGTCCAGATTCCGCCCAACTCGACGCGGCTCCTGCAGCGCTGGGGCGTGCAGCCGTTCCTCGCGCCGCACGTCATCGAGCCCGAGGCCTCCGTGTTCCGGCGGTGGGAGGACTCGCGGGTGGTGGGGCGGTTGGCGCTGAAGCCCGAGATGGCGGCGTGGTTCGGGGTGCCGTACTGGGCGGTGCACCGGGCGGATTACCAGCGCGCGCTGTACGAGCGGGCGCGCGAGCTGGGCGTCGAGGTGGTGTTTGGGGCGAGGGTGGAGGCTGTGGAGGCCGAGACGGGCGTGGTGAGGTGGGGCGGGGGTGCGCGGGAGGCGAGGGGAGACCTGGTCGTCGCTGCTGATGGTAGGTTCATGGGGCGTGCTGTGAAGTCGATTGGCGGATATTGGGGAGGGGCCGAGCGCTGAGAGCTGTGCGTTGCACTGCATCGAGCTTTTACGCAGGCTGACCCCTGTGCCGCGCAGGTATCCACTCCGAAGGGAGGAAGGCAGTGTTAGGGAAGGAGGACAGGCCGCCGGTCTTGACGGGCCTCGCAGCGTACAGGGCGACGATTCCGGCAGAGAAGGTCCGGGCAGATCCGGATACGGCATGGATGTTGAACAGCTACATTCAAAACGCCTGGTAAGGCTCCGGCTTGCACGCACCAGCTGAAAATCTGACTGGAAGCTGAGGCTCGGCGACGCGCGCCACATCGTAACCTATACGATTGCTGGAGGAGATGCAGTTAATGTTGTTCTAATCCACCCAGAGCCATCTGATCCGAGCACGTGGAAGCAAGAGACGGCTTTGGAAGATATGCGGCGGCAATTTGATGGCTGGGATCACAGGCCAGCAACCCTTTCACCTGGGCACACGCCGCAGCGACTGACAGATTCCGACAGGGTAACAAAGCTCATCAGCTTGATCACGCAGACGCTCAAGTGGCCAATGATGGCTAGCCAAGCGCTGGACCGATGGGTTTCCGAATCTAACAAGGTGGTGATACTTGGCGACGCAGCCCATGCCATGCTGCCTTTCATGGCACAAGGTATGTATCTTCCGGTCAGCGACCCCACTTGCCACTTACCCGCTCACCGAATAGGCGCTGCACAGGCCGTCGAAGATGCTGCTAGCCTTGCCACGCTCGTTTCGTCCATCTCGTCGTATTCGCAGCTGCCTGCCGCACTTCGCGTTTTCGAGCAGCTACGTATATCGCGAGCAGGACAAGTTCAGCAGGCGAGTTTCGTCAACGGACGTGTCTTCCATTTCCGGGATGGGCCGGAGCAGCAAGCACGCGATGCAGCCATGCGGGCTGAGGCTGAAGGAAAACACTATCTGCACAGTCCGAACGGGCTGTGCGATCCGACGACGCAAATGTGGTTGTATGGCCACGACGCAGAGGCAGAGGCGATGGAAGCGTGGAGAATCGAGATGGGGGAGACAGCGAAATTATAGGCTGATGGCGACGAGGAAGATGCCGCGGGGTAGTTTGTAGGGGTTTGCGACGGCTCATGAGGTAGGGGAGCAACTAGGGCAACCGTGGGTGCAGCGGTGTAATTCGTAGCCTTGGCTACAGATCGCACTTCATTCCTCCCTGCCTCTCCATTAGCAACCCTTGTTCATGTCGGACTCTGCCTCTAGTCTTGATACTCACAGAAGTTTGAGTGAAAGGTCCTGCAAAGTTATTTGCAGTCTCGTAATTCGTTGATGTCTCGAGACTGTACAAAGCTGTGGAAGTGACGGTGTGCCTTGTGTGGCGCTTACTACTGCTTTTTTTTTTTCTTTTTTTTTTGCCGCATTCCATTCGATTGGCTTGTCAATATCATTTAATATACCATTAGACTCGCCTCCTATCCAGACTTAGAGCTGCTATTTTCTTCCGCACATCATGCTGAGCAATATATATCCAAGCGCCGTTAGTATCGCTCAGTTCTGACAGCCTGACGTAAGCCAAACGCTTTGAGATGTGCAGCATTGCCAGCCCTAGGAGCTGCGTTGTCTAAATTCGTGCCATTCGCGACAGATAGAGGTGCTGCACAAGCTCTGCGGAGGCACGTCGCGTTGGAACGATTCTCTAACACGAGGAGGATGCCAATGTAGATCTACTGTGCTGCGGCGAAGTGCTGAGAGTGAACCTGCGCCCGCCTGCGCTCCCGCCCACCACGTGCCTTCCTCGTTCGGCAGCGACGTTAAGCGCGAGAGTACCCAAGACGCCACACGGACAACAGTCACAATGGTGCACCTCGAAGATGAGTAAGTTTCTTCCCTCTTCGCCACGCACGGCAATGATGGTCTCGTCGCAGAGAACTTCGTCTGCTCCAGGTGGAGTGCGACCGCACTCTGGAGGAGATTTGGAGCGGCTAACGCGAGTTTCCCGCAGGACGTACCGCCCGATGGGCTTTGCCGCATGCAGAATGATGATGCAGATGGATGCGGTGATCTCTGTGCCAGTGGCGATTTGCTGGAAGGGACGTACGTGCGCCGGCTATCCAACTCGCCATGGGGGGCTTGGGGGTCAACATGTCCGGGCGGGGCTCTCGGGGTGGTGATGGGGTCGGGATGGTGTTGAAGTACGTTGAATTAGCGTGCGACCCCACTTCTTCGCACAGGCTCCGCTGCCCTTCTCGCTGCCGCCATTGACGCTGTCGTCGGCTGGCCCATCTCCGCCATTGACGCGCAGCACCGCCAGATACTCGCGCAAGCAGGCCTCTGGCACCTCGTGCAGGCTTCAAAACCTCGCTGCGCCGCCCGCAGAACGCCATTGCCCGCGCGTCTGCAGCTTGCCAGTATCCTCGGCTGGAGCTTGTCATCAACGTCATCGCCCAGTAATCGAAAAGAACACCCCGCATCGGCTGCCACTGCGACTGCGACTCCGGCAACTCCCACTCTCGACCGCCCATAAGCCTGCGCGCCTTTCCCCCGCTTCCCCAACACCATGAGGCCGATCCTCTCCCTCGCCGCCGGGTCCGCCGTTCGCTCGCGCTTCAACCCCGTCTCCTTCCCTATCCTCCGCTCGAGAACCTTCGCAATGGGTCACAGCATCCCTCCGGTACGTTAGTCTCTACCTGCGCATTGAAGGTTCTGCGACGGCCTATTGGCAGCTGCCGCAGGCCTCACTCGACCAGCCGCCGTCGCACGACCACTCCCACGTTCCAAATAGCGACTGACAATGCGCGCCAGCTTAGCGACAAGTCGCTCCTCAAGACAAAATCATACATCAATGGCGAATGGGTTGGTGCGGCTTCCGGCAAGACCTTTGAGGTCACCGATCCCTCCACCGGAGCAGTCATTGCCACCCAGCCTGAGATGGACTCGTCAGACACGCAAAAAGCTATCGACGCCGCCGCAGCAGCCCTGCCCTCGTTCCGCAAGCTCACCGGCCGCGAGCGTGCCCGCTACCTCCGCAAATGGTACGACCTCATGATCGATAACGCCGACGACCTCGCGAAGCTCATAACATGGGAGAACGGGAAGCCGCTGGCGGACGCAAAGGGCGAGGTCACATACGCTGCCAATTTCTTCGAGTGGTTTTCCGAGGAGGCTCCCCGCGTGTACGGCACAACGATTCCTGCCACCGTCGCTGGCAACCGCGTCTTCACAGTCAAGGAGCCCGTCGGTGTCGTTGGCCTGATCACGCCCTGGAACTTCCCTGCCGCCATGATTACCCGCAAGATTGGCCCTGCTCTTGCTGCTGGCTGTACCGTTGTCGCAAAGTCGCCGGGCGAGACTCCCCTCACGGCTGCCGCTCTCGCAGAACTCGCTCATCGCGCTGGAATTCCAAAGGGCGTTGTCAACTTTGTCACTGCGGACAAGAACACCCCTGAAGTCGGCCACCTCCTCACTACCTCCCCTACTATCAAGAAGGTCTCGTTCACTGGCAGCACCAACGTTGGCAAGCTCCTCATGAAGCAGTCGAGCAGTACTATGAAGAAGCTGTCCTTCGAGCTCGGTGGCAATGCACCCTTCATCGTCTTCGACGACGCTGACCTCGACACTGCCGTGGCTGGCGCAGTCGCCTCCAAGTTCCGCAGCTCTGGCCAGACCTGCGTCTGCGCGAACCGCATCTACGTCCAGCGCGGCATCTACGACTCGTTTGCCAAGGCATTCGCCGAGAAGGTCAAGGGCTTCAAGGTTGGCGGTGGCTACGACGAGGGAGTGACTCATGGCCCGCTCATCCACGACCGCGCTGTCAGCAAGGTCGACCAACACGTCCAGGACGCGGTCAAGCAGGGCGCTACGGTGCTTATCGGCGGCCAGAAGCTCCCAGACTTGGGAAGCAACTTCTACCAGCCCACAGTCCTCCGCGACATGACCAGCGACATGCAACTTGCCCACGAGGAGACTTTCGGCCCGGTCGCTGGTCTGTTCCCCTTCGATACCGAAGCTGATGTCGTGAGACTCGCAAACGATACCGAGGTCGGCCTCGCCGGATACTTCTTTAGCAGGGATATCCAGCGCGTCTACAGAGTGGCCGAGGCGTTGGAGGTTGGTATGGTTGGTGTCAACACGGGATTGATTTCGGACCCAGCTAGCCCCTTTGGTGGTGTCAAGGAGAGTGGCTTTGGAAGGGAGGGTAGCTTTTTGGGTATCGAGGAGTATGTTGTCACGAAGACGATTACGCTGGGTGGTATGAGTCAGCCTTTGCAGGGTTCGTCGTAGGGGTTACGGACTTGAAAGAAAATGATCAAAATCAGCGGAGGAAGTATTGCGATGAATAACTCATGACGGTCAGGTCACGGTTCACGAAAAGCAAAAACAAGAGATTGCTGGTACGCACCTAGGAGCCCTGGGAAGGAGATATCTTGGATAATGAACATTTTCAAAGCTTCGTCAAAGTCAGCACGGGATAATCGCAACGGGATCAGTATCGGGCACAGAAATGCTCTCTTCCTTTTAAAACATTCAAATCTCAGCTATTATTGCACGGCAAATGTACTATTCCCCTTCGTTGTTAGATATACCAGTAAGCTGCGCCTAATTTTTGGAATCTGAGCCATGAGCCGGTGTTGATGCAGTTGAGAGCTCCTCCCATATATTTTCTCCATTGAAATAGTTCGGACAAATTAGATCGCGCCACGGCAAACAGGCTTCCTTTGAATTGCTGTTCTTATCATGCTTATCAGTCTCTTCAGTCTCAACGGCTCCTTTCTGTTTTTGCTGCCACCAGGCATGTAAAAGGATAAAGCTGAATATTTGCATCGGACGAATGATTGCTCTCCCCACAGAGATGGTGGTGTAAATGGCAATGATCGGCGGACCCTTGCCAAGCGCACGTTCAGCCACCGACGCCACATGATGAGGTCATCAACCTGCAGCGATCTCGGTGCCTTCATCAGCAAGCGCTCGCCTCAGGCCCTTCCAAGGCATCGTCTCGTGGCAAGGGCTCCCAGTAGCAAATTGTATATATCCCCCGCTGTCTAAAGCTCCGAACCCCAAACAGCCTCGAACTTCAAGACACAAAATGTCCAGCTTGCAACGCTTCTTCTCCCAACCATTCGACGTGCAATGGCGTACTGCTGTCGTGCGCCTACCCCGTGCCGTCCCGGACCTGGCTCTGCGCTTCACCACACCCGAAGGCCCGCAGCCCTTCGTTGTCAAGCTGCCCTCGCGCGGCTCCTACACCATCCCTGTCTACGTCTTCGTCCCGCCGACATGCTCCGCCGACGGCGGCTACCCCGTCATCATCGACTTCCACGGCGGCGGCTTCGTCATTGGCAGCTGTCTCGAGCAAGCGCCCTTCTGCGCGAAGATGGCGCGTGACCTCGGCGCCGTCGTCATCAGCGTCGACTACCGCATGGGCCCCATCGACAAGTTCCCCGCTGCCGTCGAAGACGGCGAAGACGTCCTGAGCGCCGTTCTCGACCACCACTCGCCCGCCTACCGGGCGCTCCGCGACGGCATCGCAGAAGGCGTCAAGCCGGCTAAAGACGACGCCGGTCCCAAGCCCAGCGTCGCGCTCGACACGACGCGCCTCTGCCTCTCCGGGTTCAGCAGCGGCGGCAACCTCGCCCTCAACCTCGCCCTCTCCATCAACCCGCCGCAGCTCGACGAGCCCTGGCCGAGCAGAATCCCGCCGAGCCACCCCGGCCGCGTGCCGCTGCTGCTGTACTACCCGTCGTTTGACGCGCGCCAGCTGCCGTCGGAACGCACGCGGCCGCCCAAGCTGCCCGTTTCGAAGAGCTTCTGGGGCGACAGCTTCGACGTGCTGGCGCCGACATACCTACCGCGGGACCAGGCCGCCCATCCGCGCGCCTCTCCCGGACTGGCGAACCTGCGGAACGGGGGATTGCATGCGCAGGCGCGGATGTATCTGGTGCTGCCGGAACTGGACACGCTGGCCGAGCAGAGCGAGACGTGGGTGAAGAAGGTGGCGGAGGAGGGCCGCATGGGCGACATGAAGGTGGAGCGGTTCGAGGGCATGAAGCATGGGTGGACGCAGATGCCGGTGACCTGGTTGAGCGAGGAGGAGAAGCGGACGAGGGCGGAGACGTTTGAAACTGCGGTCGAGTTTGTGAGGGATGCTTGGGAGGGCAGGGATATTGGAGCTGGCGTGGGGAGCGTGCAGCCGTGAGGAGAGACTTGGTTGGCATGTTTTCTGGATTTTCTGCTGTCTATGTTTTAGAGCTCCCCGTATACCCATCGCATGGAGATTTTCAATCTAGGCCGTACGTAGTATCGTTGAATCGTCTACGTAATTTTGCCTGAAATGGCTCTATAACCTGGTGTTTTTGGGTGCTGGCTATATTGCTTTATCGGTCTGCTTCATGGTTTCGGCCTGGTAGTACATCCGCCCCGCCCCATACATACCCTGCGATTGCTCTCGCTCACGCGTCACGTCATAGTCTTCCCCGCGTCGCCGAACTAAAAGAAAGAAAAAAAAAAAAAACAAAGGTGCTCCTCGTCAACCACGCAGTCCACCAACAGCATTGCAAACCCATCCTTACTCTCATCTCCATACCTGATCTCAGCAAACCATGACCACCCCCGCCTCCACCCCTTCAAACGCCTTCAAGATCCTCACCGCCGCCCAGTGGGCCGAGTGGCAGCGCACCGGCGCCTTCGCCGGCGCCTCGATCGACTTGACCGACGGCTATATCCACCTGTCCTCCGCCGACACGGCCGGCGAGACGTACGAGAAGTACTTCGCCAACTCGCCCGACCCGCTCGTTGTCGTCGAGGTCGACCTGCGTCAACTGGGGGAGAGCGTCAAGTGGGAGCCATCGAGGGGCGGCGCGCTGTTTCCGCATGTTTACGGGACGATTGGGAAGGGTGCGGTGGTGAAGGTGTGGGAGGGTGATGACGTCGGAAAGGCGCTTTTTGAGGAGTTGGTGCGGGAGAGGAGGTAAGGGGTTGGGTGGGCGATGGGTGGAGGGAGGGGATGGTGGTGGTGAAAGAGGTGGACGCTGTGGCAACAGTCACGGCTTGAGAGTTCGCCAGGTGCCGCTATGCAGCTTCACCCACACCTCATTCCGGTGATCGCTTCAGCTTTCCGCCAACCTTTTTTGCCCTTCGGCGTGCAGCAGCAAGGACTGACCGGGCCGACTACGTATTGCCCTCGAGCCTGAATCATCTCCAGCTTTTTCAATCAAAACTCCTGTCCCCAAAATAGATCTTCGAGATCTTCGTCATCTCCATACAAATGCCACCTTGGCCTTCACACATCGTTTCTCTGTCCGTGTTGCCCTGTTGCATGCGGGAAGCTGCTGCTCTCCACGCCCCGTTCTCCAACTGGCTCATGGTCTCCCTGCTCGCCACGGTCCCTGGGACAGCTCTGGGAAGCAATGTCCCAAGATAAAAGAAAAGAACGCTATGAGGCGTCAATTATTGAAGACGAGTTGGCCCACAGAGACAGCATTCCGGAAGTTGACGTGTCGGCACCAAAGGCGACGTCCAGCCGAAGCATGTGCCGGTACCAGTTGCATCGTTCGGCCGCGAGAATTTAAGAATTTGCCAAGGACCCCTTCAATGCACTCTTGTCTCCAGTGTCATGCCCCGAACCGGACCGGCCCACGTGTGGCCAGTGTCACTCGCCAGTCCTCCGGACTGCGGTAGTGACCTCCGGCGACATCCTGACAGGCATAGGTGATGGCCTTGCGATGTAAGAAAATCGTTACTCGAGAAATGCCCAAGGGTATGCGCGCAGATGTTTATAGGCTATGCATGCACGTTGCGCGAGGGCCCGAGCGGCAAGCTTGTTCCGCCTTCCTCTTGGAAAGTTTCCTGTTTCAGCTCCCGGGAGCGACCTTTGAGCAGTAACAAAGACAAGAACTCAGATGCTAACATCCGGATCTGCCGGCTGCTTAGGGCGCCGGCGCTTCTCGCTCTTTGGTCCCCTACTCCGGGCTAACAACTGGGCGACAGCGGAGCAAGGTTGTCCGCTCCATTCATCCACCAATTAATGCGACGCGGACCGCGCATGCCCAGGCCGCTTAAAGGTCCTGATTTCATCCCCTTTGCTTGGCGTTTCCCCCAACGCACGCCCACGCTCCGCGCACGCCTATACTCATCTCCTTGAGTCGCCAAAGTGCTGACCCGTGGTATCCACGTCTACCCCGCAGTCGTGCGGCAATGACTTCATCCGCTCCACCTGCTCTACTACATTCAGTACGGAGCATTACATCCCTGCCCATCTGACAACCGGGAAACAAACTTCGACTCGGGTTGGAGCCGCAGTGATTCTCGCATAAAGAGTCTCTGTCCCGCAGCTGTCATGGCGCTTCACTCTTCGTTCATTCCGCTCATTTGCGCTTCCCCTTCCTTTAAGAAGCCAAAATGAGAGGCCCAATCGCCTTCGCCATGGCCGCGGCCGCGGTCAGCAACGCTCAAAGTAAGTAGCACCAGCCCCAGGGCAAAGAAAGTTGGACGGATCAATAAAAGGGGATACGATCAAAGAGCAGGGAATTCCCGTCTGCCACGATACTGACTTCCCGCAACCCCAGCTTCCCACACGCCCACCGTCGACTGGACCGCGGCCTACGACAAAGCCACTTCGGCCCTCGCCCAGATCAACCAAACTGAAAAAGTTGGAATCGTCACCGGTGTGGGCTGGGGTAATGGTCCCTGCGTCGGCAACACTTACCCAGTCCCCAAGATCGGCTATCCGTCACTGTGCCTTCAGGATGGTCCCTTGGGCGTGCGGTATGCGTCCAACGTGAGCGCCTTTCCAGCGGGTATTCAGGCCGCTGCAACTTGGGATCGGGAGTTGATCTACCAGCGTGGTCTCGCGCTGGGCAAGGAGGCGAAGGGGTTGGGTGTGAATGTGCAGTTGGGCCCGGTTTCGGGAGCTCTTGGAAAGGTGAGTTCTCAACTTATATTCCTTGCACTAACTACTTTCTACAATATCCACTTGTGAGCCAGACGCAGCAGACTTTCTCAGAGCTATTTTTTTGCTTCCTATTTCTTAAAGAGATATTGACAGTAACGCGCAGATCCCTGAGGCCGGAAGGAACTGGGAGGGTTTCTCCCCGGATCCGTACCTGGCCGGAATCTGCATGTTCGAGACGATTGTCGGCATGCAAGAGGGCGGTGTTCAGGCTTGCGCCAAGCACTATCTCCTCAATGAACAGGAGTTGAATCGAACTACGATTTCCGCCAACGCCGACGATAGGACGACACACGAGTTGTACCTCTGGCCATTCGCCGATGCGGTCAAGGCTGGAGTCGCGTCTTTCATGTGCTCCTACGTAAGTGCAGCATACTTCGCCAGCCCGGAAAAATTGGCGAACTAAAAAGCGTAACAGAACAAACTTAACGGCACGTGGGCTTGCGAGAACGACAAGATCCTGAACGGCCTCTTGAAGGACGAGCTCGACTACAAGGGCTTTGTCATGACCGACTGGGGCGCGCACCACACCACCGTCGAAAGCGCCATCGCAGGCCTTGATATGTCGATGCCGGGAACTGACTACGGCAAGTCGCCCGAAAGCCTCTACTGGGGCGCCAACCTCACCGCGGCTGTCGAGGCCGGCGACATCCCGCAAGAGCGCCTCGACGACATGGTCCTCCGCATCCTCGCCGCCTGGTACGCCCTTGGCCAGGACGATCCGGCCTTCCCTGCAGTGCAGTTTGACTCGTGGGTCGACGGTGAGAAGGGCGGCTACGACGCGCCGCAGACGCAGCACAACAAGCTCGCCCGCGCCGTCGCCCGCGACGGTATCGTCCTGCTTAAGAATGAGAATGCCACTCTTCCCATCAAGCCGACCTCCGGCAGCCTCGCGATCATCGGTGACGACGCGCGCGTCAATCCCGCCGGCCCCAACGCCTGCTCTGACCGCGCCTGCACCAACGGCACGCTCGCTGTCGGCTGGGGATCTGGCGCGAATGAGTTTCCCGTAAGCACACACGCAAATACCATGTCAATATTCTACAAGAAACATCCCTTTTACTAACGAGCATGAAACGCACACAGTACCTCATCGCGCCCCTCGACGCCATCCGCGAGCGCGCCTCTGCTGCTGGCACCACCATCATCGCCTCTCCTACCGACGACCAGGCGGCGGGCGCCAGCGCTGCCGCCGCCGCAGAGACGGCCATCGTCTTCATCGTGTCCAACAGTGGTGAGGAGTACCTGACCGTCGAGAACAACGCCGGAGACCGCATCAACCTCGACCCTTGGCACGATGGCAATGGGCTGGTGGCCGCCGTCGCCGAGGCCGCTGTGGGCAAGCCCGTCGTCGTCGTCGCGCACAGCGTCGGCCCGATCATTTTGGAGTCTGTTCTCAGCCACGAGAATGTCGTTGCGCTGGTGTGGGCGGGATTGGGCGGGCAGGAGCAAGGCAACGCGTTGGCGGATGTGCTGTTCGGAGACGTCAATCCGAGCGGCAAGCTGCCCTACACGATTGCGAAGGCGGCGGAGGACTACGGGACGAAGCTGGTGGGACCGGATGTGGATGATGAGTTTGAGGAGGGGCTGTATATCGACTACAGGCATTTCGACAAGGCGGGGATCGAGCCGCGGTATGAGTTCGGGTTTGGCCTGTGTAAGTCCCCCTTTCCTTTGCTTCATCGCATTTATTTTGCTTGCGGACTGAGGCGCAGTATTGAACTGACTTTTTTTTGTTTGATGCGCGCAGCCTACACCAACTTCACCTACTCGGACATCGTAATTACCAAGACAGCAGCCAGCAATGCCACCGCTGGATCTACGGACCTCTACGCCCCGTTCGCCACCGTCACGGCCACCATCGCCAACTCCGGCGACGTCGCCGGCGCGGAGGTCGCTCAGCTGTACCTCTCGCTGCCCGCTGGCATTGACGCCCCGCCGAAGCAGCTGCGCGGCTTCGAGAAGATCAGTCTCGAGGCCGGTGCCAGCGCGTCTGTCGAGTTTGTGCTTAGGCGCAAGGACGCCAGCTACTGGAATGTCGAGCGCCAGCAATGGATCTTGCCGACGGGCGATTTCGGCATCGCGGTAGCCGCGAGCTCAAGGGATGTGAGGCTGGAGGGGAAGCTGATGGTTTAGAGGTGAGAAGGAGGCGTAGAGTCTTGTAGAGGATTGAGAGTGTCTTTATTGACACGGGCAATGTAGTAGTCTCCCAGACGGATATGTTCGAGGCAACTCATCCCAATGGAATCTGCGGCATTGTTGTCCTCTACTTTCACGCCGTGAAAGCATGCAATCCCTTAGGAATGTGTCCAAATCCGTGCCTGAAATTCACTAATGCATTCACATTGAACCATCTAACAACGCCCACGTCTGCTTTGCGTGGCACACTGCATGGGATTGACACCCTGCCGATGACTGCGGCGCGTCCTGCAACAGGACCCTCGAAGATCTCGTTGCATTCGTGGCGGCTTGTCGATAGATAAAACTTCTGCCTCGTATCATTATCATCATCATCGATAATGTCTTCTCGCTGAACCATCAGAAAGAAAGGCAAAGAAAAGCGAAGGAAAATGAATGAGAGGTTATTGCAGTCGTGACCCCGCGATACGGGATCTGCGGCAAGCTTATTCCCAGAAGCGCGATTTGACGACTGAGCCGCTACCAGAAGTTCACTTACTCGCAAAGTTGATTGTAGATGTCCAAATGGTATGCTCTCATTCCACGATCTTCTTTAGATATTTTTTCGGTCGGAGATGCAGCATGACGGTAAATGGGAGAGCCCAAAGAAAGAGCTTCGCTGACTATGATTTAAATTAGAAGACTAGCGAAACCATAATGGTAGAGTTAGTGAGTTCGGCATCAATGCGCAGTGAGAGAAGATACACGCTAGATAATCTTGAAAACTCTTGGAAGCTCATCGCCGTGGACGCTTCGTGTGTTGATCTTGAAATCTATTGCCGCCAAAGCTCCCTTCCTTTTCCCATCCACGCCATTTACAACACCATGGTAGGAAAGAGCGCAAGCGGAGCTACTCTTCTCGCTCGCCGTCACCGGGTCCTTGCGACGCAAAGACGTCGTACGGAGCCTCCTTCGCTACCTGCTTCCCCACCGGCGATCGCACAGTCGCTGCCTGCACCACCTCCACCAGGCGTGTTTGTGCACTCAAGCAACCAAATCAGAGCCTTTCCGCCACTGGGGCGCATCCAAGGCAAAGTAAGCCATCCTCCTACACAGAAGATGTAGCAGAAGGTTTATCGCCGTGATTTACAATGTAGATCTATCTTGAACTGCGCCACGCCGCACGGGTGAGGACATAATCTAATGAGAGTATCCAAGAGAAAAGAACGTTTTAAATGTTGGACGATACCAGCCGAGAAGCAAGCATCGGTCGAGGCTGGCACCGCTTTCGCTTAGACTACTTTAGTGTGCCCTGCAGCCGGTTCATACTGGGGTTTGTTGCTGAAATTTGCGCTGCTGGTCTTCCATGTATATGTCAACCTCATGACAACTTATGGACTTGGTCACCATCACACAAGAGCCCGTCCAACAAGCACCATCACTGCAATAACAGACGACCACGCCGCCCCCGGAGTCTACATGAGCGTACGACTATGCTCTCTGGGACACTCTAATCCACGCCGCGGTCCCACTCACAGTACGAGCTAATCACTCACCATATGGAACGAATAACCACAAAAGCGCATTATACAAACAAGCCACATCCGAACTCAATCCTCAGAAACCCAAAAACCACCACGACTCAACATCCATGCACTACACCAGCCACAGGTACCCCAGAACCAAAAAGGGAAACGGGTTCCAACATCGTGCCGGTGCGCTCCGAAGTCCTCCGAGGTCCTCCCTTCCCTGTCCGCACGGGCTGCGTTCGCAAGTGTGGCGCGAGGGCCCTGCGCCAATCTCGGGATTTGACTTGGGGGAGGCTAAAAAACAATCGGAGAAGGAAAAAATCAGCTTCCGAGACTAGAAAAGCCTTTTTTTTTCTATTTTTAATTTGTTTCAAAGGCCATAGTGGAGACGAGTGCGTGTGGGCCTTGGAAGGAAGCGGGGGAAACGAAAGACAAAGCGGGGGATGGACAGGTGAGGTGGAGTGATGTGGGTACCGGAAAGCTGGGCAGACGAAGCCTGATGACAAAAGGGCAAGGGTGGCTGGAACGCATGAATTGAGGCTTAAAAAAAAGAAAAACACACAATGTATTGTCGAGCAAGCCGGATGGCATATCGATTCTCCATTGGCGTGGCATTGAACGGACTGAGTAGATTGTGCATGAGTGGCTCTATCTTTGGTGTGTTGCCATAAGCTTTCCTTGGTCGTCATGATCATCCGCTCGTTAATTTCTAGAACTTTTGCTAATGCAGCCAGTATGCACTTCCCCTGGAACACCGAGAATATGCGGGATGATTAGAGGCTTCATCCGAAAAACGGCTTTTTCCTTGGTTCATTCTGTCCTGAGCCAACTCCATCGCTTCGCGGTCTGCCTCTTCTCTTCTTAACCCCATTTGAAGCCAGTCCTGATTTCATCGCCATCACCCCAAATGCGTCCTTAGGTTTGGCGGCTTCGTTATCTGACTGGGGTTGTGGCGGTGGAGTGCCAGTCTCGTTGGCTTCTTTGATCGTCTCCTTGATAGTGTCTTTGGACAAGCAGAAGTCGATATGGTCGTTGAACTCTCGATCATTGGCGGGCTGTGGTCTAAGGCAGATAGGGCAGTCCCAGTGGGTCTCTGCTGGCTCACCCGACTCTCGTAACTGCTGATCTCCTTCTTTCCGTCTGTCCTGATCCTCCTGCTGGCTCAAACGTAGTGTTGCCACGAATTCGGCCTCGCGCTCTTGCCGCGCTGCTTCTTCAAACTCTTCCTCGGGCCAGACCTCCCACTCACCGTCATCACTTGCCTTGTCCTTCTCCACATCCACAGCGCGCTCGGCATCTTGGTTGCTTGGAAGGGGCATTTTTCGCTTATTGAGACCAAAGAAGTCAACAGGGCCCTTCTTCATGCTGACAAGGTGGGTAACTCTTAAGCCCATCAGCCGTAACTTTAATCCAGGGATCTCCTTCTCGAGCTTCGCCAGAATGGGCAGTGAATACTTGTACAAATCTTCTTTCTTGTGAATTGCAAAGGGAGGAGCGACCTGCCGTGTCAGAACCTCATACGTGTGGAGTTTGACCTTCAAGACAAGAGTTCGGCCCTTAAACTGCGTCCGTTCGAGATCCTTCTCAAGCTCCTCGGCCGTGTGCCAAAGCTTGGCGCGCAGATCGTCCTTGTCCGACATGTCGTGGAAAGTGCTCTCGGTACCAACACTCTTCCGCTCGTACTCCTCGGCTGGCTGAATTTTTGTTCGTCCTAGACCGAGGTAGCATTGCATCAAAAACTGGAATGCCTTTTCGCCAAACAGCTGTGGCAGATAGGCGCGGTGTTCGTAAATGTCGCCGCACGTCTTTACGCCTATTGCATCGAGCTCGCGTTCGAATACACGGCCGATGCCATTGATTTTCCTGGTCGGCAAATCTTTCATGAATGCCATGATGGTCGCACGGTCGTTAGCAAGACGGAACTGGCCGTTCGGCTTGTTCTTGTTGGAGCAAATCTTGGCCAACTTGGCATTGGCGGCGATGCCAGCGCTCACGGTGATATTCGTCTTCTCATGCACCTCGCGGCGCATTTGCTGGACAACATCTTCAGGATCCATCTGGTGGTCCTCACAATAGGCGGTGATGTTCAAGTACGCCTCGTCAATGCTGGCGCTCTCGAAGCGCGGGTCATACTGCTCTAGGACAGCGCGCACCTCGCGGGCCTTTGCCGTGTACTTTTCGAAATTCAGCGGCAGGCAGATCAGTTGGGGGCACAGCTTCATGGCGACGAAACTGGCCATGCCGCTCCGACAGCCAAACTTCCGGGCGTGGTAGTTGCACGTGGTCAACACACCCTTGCCGACGGCGAACGGAACGTCTTTCAGCTCCGGGCGGTCCAGCTCCTCGACGGCGGCGTAGAAGGCATCGCAGTCGACGTGCACGATGGCCTGGGACAGATCCCGGCCAAGCTCGAGCTCGGTGACATAGGCGTCGGCACGGCGGAGATCATGCGAGAGGTCTGTCCGCTCGAGGCGGCGCTTCCGGGCGAGGATGCGGTCGATCTTCTCGGTTAGGACGTGGTCCTTGACGGACTCGTTGTTGAAGAACTTGGAGCCCTTGGAGGCGTTGTAGATGATCTCGGCGACCTGTTTGAGGAAGACGTCAGCGCGCGGCCCCACCGTGTTTCATGGCGAAGGGGAAAAGGAGGCCTGCCTTCGCCTGGTCGACGCCGTCCTGACCGCTCTTCTGCAGCGAGGGGCCGAGCAGGTGGTATTTCAGCGAGCCGTTGGCGTCGCGGACGGCGTCACACGGCGGGCTGGTGGGAGGCTCATGGCTCATGTCGGGAAGACGCGGGGATGTCGCGACATGGGGGCTCGTGTCTGCGCGTGGGCGAGGGCGAGGTCAGAGGGCCGGCGGTGATGACGGGAGGCGGCTGCAGGGTTCATAAGGCTGCCCTTGACCAAGGCGCAAATGACGGGCACGCTCACACCACCGTAAGGAGTATCTGCAATTAGTCGCCTCCCTCCTCCGCCAGCCTTAAGAAATTCCCACCGTCCGCCTCTTGCCCAAGCGACAATCTGCTGCCACAAGCGGAAAGGCGGGGCATTACCGCTGCAAATTCCAGCCAGCCATCCTAGCCGCGCCCGTCACACGCCCGAGGCCCCGGGCTCCCTGCCGCCCAGCAACACCAAAACAAACCTGAGCCACACTTCCGACCACCGCCCTTCGGCCTGCTGCCCTCGCCTCGCCGCTCCTCCTGCCGCGCCCCTACCATGTCCAATGTGCACACCGCTGCTCCCGGCTGCCGATAGACTGCGACTACGACCGCCGCCCGCCCGAGGATGCCCGCATCCGACCGCTCCACCGCCGCCACCAGCAATGGCAAGACTCTGAGGCCGACCCTTGCTTCCAGCCGCACGAACAAGGCGCCGCTCACCCCCAAGCTCGCATCCGCGCCCTCGCTTGTCCCCTCGTCCGCCCGCTCCAACCTCAGCGTCGCCAGCTCCGCCTCGCGCTCCAGCGCCCGCGACGACCCGTCCACGCCCTACTCGAGCAATGTCACTCCCCGCTCCTCGTCGCGCAAGTCGCGCGCCAGCAGCACCCAGTCCACGCCCACCGGCACTCCCGACACCCCCAGCGCGCCGCGCCTGACCCTCGCCGACACCATCCCTCGGAGCGCCCCTGGAAGCAATGGCCCGTCGAGACCAAGGAGCATAGTGGGTGGCATCGATGGTCCCGCTCTGGCTGCGCCGGGCGGCAGGAATTCAAGGCCCAGCAGCGAGGTCGGATACGCTGGGAAGGATACGTCGTCCATGTTCTTCCACGCCAGCGAGGCAAGGCGGCAAGAGCCCACCTCGAATCCGGCGCCGAAGAAAGCCTCGACCTTCTTCTACGCAAGGGACCAGGAGAGAGGCCTTTCAGCTGGATTGAAGTCTCCTCCGCTCGCGGCTGCCGAGAAGAACCGCCCGCCCAATATCGACAGCAAGTTCTTCCACGCCAACACCATCCACAACGACCGCCTCAGCTCGCCGCTGCACTCACCGCCCATTCTCTCCGCCGCCCCAGACCCGCATTTCCATCCGCCCTCGCAGCCAAAAGATGGCTCACGCCCGGTATCTCCCAGCAAGGAAACGATACACCTATCATACAGAAAGGGGGCCTCGCAAATAATTCGGCCAAATGGACATTCGCGACCCCCGTCCGCCGTGTCGGCATTCTCAGACGCCAAGGACGCAACGCCCGGGCATCGGAGGAGATCGAGTACAGAGCACAGCGGAATGTACGCAAGCCACCACAAGAGCTCGAGCATGTCTTCAATCGACTCGGTGTGCTCGAATCGGAAGATTTCGGGGCATGCGGAACACTCGCCTAGCCCCCTGCAGGTCGACGTCACATCCCCTTCGACAGTAATGTCTGGGTCCAGCAACGTCCACAACGAAGCACGGCTAGGAAAAGAGCCCAACGGCCTGCAATCTCCGTTGTCATTGCCTCAGAGTCCGGCGCTGCAGAGTCCCGCAGCGTCCGATGAACCTGATCAGCAGCAGCCGCAGACTGCTCTTCAGAAGATGAACGAGCTCGCTGCGAATGCTAGAAGAGAGCGCAAGGTCATGGACCTGGAGATTAGCAATTCATCGTTATTGGCCATCAACCGACAGCTAGAGCGAGAGGTCCGAAAGCAAAAGGCTGAGCTGAAGCGATTCCGACGGATGAGCAGGACTGGTGGGTTGGCATCCAACGGTACTAATGGACCTTCGGTCCTCGGCTCTCTCACCGAGGGCGAGACAGCTGAATTCGCCGACGAAGAGTTCTTGGGCCTTGATGGCGAAGACGATGAAGATGAAGAGGAAGAACAAGAGGATCTCTCATCCAGCGAATCCTCGCTGGACGAGGGCTCAATGAGCCCGAGTGCCTTGGCTGAAAGAGATGCCAAGTACCGGTTCCAAGATCAGAAGCGCCTTCAACTGGATCTCTCCAAACACAAGGAGATCCTAATAGACAGCCAGAAGCTAAATCAAAGCTTAAAGCGCTGTCTTACGGTGACGGAGGACCTAATCAAGGAGGGAAGGAAAGCTCTGGACTACAAAATCCGCGTCAGCGATGTCAAGCTAGGCGGACGGATCCTCAGTCCAGAAGAGCAGGGTCAATCTGATTCGGAAGACGACGAGCCACATGCTGGAGGATCACTCCTGAGCCCATGGACTCACCCGGATGCTACAGCCGCCGTCAGAGCATCAATGAACAACACGAGGAATGACCGTGATAGCGGTATCGATCTGCAGGGCCCCAAAGCGCCTGCAGACTACTTCAACGGCAGCGTTGACAGTGATTAGGTCAAACCTGTCGGCCGCCTTTTTTTTTTTTTTTTGCTTCTTTTGCTTATGGCCTACGATCACTCTTCGCTTCTCCTATGTCGATGTGCACTCGTCAGTCTTTGCGTTGCTTTGCTACGGAGTTCTCAAAATTGGATGATGCAGAATTCCCTATTACCGTACATACCTGGGCAGCAGGCGTTCTTCGAGATGGTACAGGCAGGTTGGTTTCTTGGCTTTTTCCAACTTCGAGGGAGGGGAAATTATGCAGCGGGACTTGGCGTCTTCCCTTCCTTTTTGCTCGTCCTCTTTTCCTTCTTTCCCATTCGCTTGCTTCTTCCTTCCTGCAAGAGTCCGTGCATCCAGCTTGGGTGGGTGTCTGTGATAATTGTACTTGATCTCGAGATACCCCAGAGCATTTAAACTCTCCAATCAAAGCCGCGCGCAAAATTGCTCAAGACGGGCCAGTTCTGTTTTCTGTTTTCACATCTCCTTCATGGTCAATCTACCGATCTACACGCATTAAGAACGAGGCTAACTCTCTAGTCGACGTATTCATGATTCATTGATATTGTGGGACTCTGGTCGAAGAAATCCAGCGCATTTTCCTCTACGCTTCGATCTTTTCCGAGAGCCAAGCCGGAATCGAAGGTCTCTTCTGCCAATGCTCCTGGTAGATCTTCCTCCAATCAGGCACGCTCTCCGGCAGCGCAAACACAGCCGTGGCATACCACTTGGTCTGCCCGGCGGCGACTTCGCTGCGCAACACGGGCAGCACCGTGCGCGGCTCCACCATGTTGGAGTTGGCGTCGGCGTCGAGGATGTCGCCCGCCCGCTCCGCCGGCAGCAGCTCGACGATGCCCACGGCGCCCGACTTGGGCGAGACGGCCAGGGCAGAGCCAGCCTCGCTGACCCAGCCCTCGTGCGCGTCCGCATCGTACGGCCCGAGCCTCCTGCCGTCCCTCAGCCTGCAGCCGAACACGGCCCATGCGCCCTCGGCCGCCAGCAGCGTCTCCCTGCCCGCGGCGACGCGGTGCACGCGCAGGTGCCAGTATGGCGTCGGCTCCGCGGGCGGCAGCAGCCACGTCTGGACCTCAACATCCCTCCACGGGCGCATCTTGGACACCAGCACGGGTGCGCCGTCGCGCTCCTCGAAGCCGGCGTCCTCGACCGCGCGCCGCATGCGCCACAGCTCGCCGCCGTCGTCGGACAGCGCGAGCGCCGACTCGGGCACCCACTGCTCGAGCGTGTAGGCGCCCGTCGACACGCTGTACGCGAAGGCGGCGCTGTACGCGAAGCGGCCGTACTTGGCCTGCGTGTTCTTGAGCGGGTAGTGGCAGCTCTGGCCGCTGCTGAGGCACAGCGCGTGGCCGCCGCGGCTGCTGACGATCTGGAGCGGCACTTCGAGCTTCTTGACCGGCGGGAGCGACTGCCACGGGTGGGGCAGCTCCTCGCTCGCCCAGAAGGGGTGCGTGGCGGGCAGCGCCAGCGGCGCGAACGCCAGCATGCACCAGTACGGCGAGCCCGGCGAGTTGTAGTTCTCGGCCAGGTAGGTGTTGGGGTACGTGTAGCCGATGTTGAGCATGCCGTTGGGCTGGAAGATGTCCGCGTGCCGCGTCCACCAGCGCAGGTTGCGCAGCAGCAAGCCCTTGACGACCCCCCACGACAGCGGCGCGGGCAGCTCGGTGTCGGAGAAGGCCACCGCGCCCCAGAAGGCCGCCATCGCGAAGCGATACGTCAGCGAGCGCCCGAACGTGAGCGCGCGCCCCTCGCTGTCGAAGTAGTACACGATGTCCAGCGCGTACTGCCGCGCGCGCGACCGGAACTCGGCTGCCCGTTCGGGATCGGCGCTGCCGTTGAGCTGCGCGTAGAGCAGCTGGAGGTATTGGATCGCGAACGACCCGCTGTAGTAGTCCATCTGCGTGTAGCCCGTCGGCCCATCGTTGGACCAGCCCTGTCCGCGGTAGAAGGTGTTGAGGTGCTTGATGTCGGATTCGAGGCGTGATTGCGAGTAGGCGGCGCCGACTTTGGCGAGGCCGAGATTGGCGAAGACACGGAACCAGAGCCTATTGGGAGTGGATTGGTGTTAGTGCTGTGGCCGGTAGGCGGGATTGTTGGCGTTTGAGTGCTGACGTCGTGGTGGGAAGGAGTGGGTAGACCCAAAGAAGCAGCTAGGGAAGAAGAGCATCGGCGGATGGCGTGGTAAAGCATTGAAGTAGATAGGGAGAGGGGTGAAGGAAGACATGCAAACGCAGACAGTATTGGCCAGTCGATCACAGGAACAGACGAAGGAGGTTCAAATGGCGATGATGGACGTACCAGTTTGTGTTTGGCATTTCCTTATCGTTCATGCTCCCCAAATACGCCGCGACATTCTCCCTCTGCTTCTCGGTCAAAGGGTCCCAGAAATGCTTGCCGGCAATGGCCAAAGTGAAGCCAATCGGACACGCCTCGACCATACGCTGGTCGAGGTCTTCCATGTATCCCCAGAATTCCTCATGCTCGGGATCTGTCCCGCTCACCAGCCCGCGCACATAGCGCTCAGTGCCGCCGTACTCACTGCCGCCAGCTAGCAGCGGCGCCAGGCCCCACAGCGGCCGAGCATAGCCCTCAGACTGAGCAGCCGTCTCGTCGAAGCGGGTTCCGGTTCCCGCTACACGCACGAGAGCACCGCCGGCTGAGGTGCCAGCGGCGAGCGGATCGAGCAGAGAAGCACATGCATCGACTACATCCGCGCGTGTGCGCATGGGGTTCTTGTTGAAAGGATGCAGTGGGAAAGGGCGGTTTGCGGCGGCCAGGGCATGGTTGTTGGTTGCTTGAGCTGCTGACATAATGCAGGCTTTCACTTAAGACGTGTGGACTATGAGCCCCAATGGGGAAATTGGGATGAGTTGCAGGGGAATGATGATGCGCAGGGAGGCCGTTTCGGGCCTGAAACTCCTACTATTTTGGCTTCTATTTTGATCAGTCATCTCGAGCCACGAGTAGGCCAGGTGGTTTCGTTCGAGGTGCGTGCTCCGGTCCTGGCACTCGGAAACGTACCTGTCAAAGGGCCGAGTGGATCACACCGCTAGAGCGACTACTAAGGTGACGCAGATATTGTAGCAATCAATTCCGCGTACTGATCGAAGTCTATAAAATGGAGTTGCGACTGTCGAGTAGCGTAGCGAGTCAGTGGAGGCGACAAGAAACGCAAGATAGGGCGGCGCACCAATGGGAGCAGATGGCCGAGATTGCGACGGGAGAGGGCAAAGCCTAGGCTGGTCAAGCTGCAAAGCAATTGTGTCGCAAGCCCCAAACGCTTGGCGAGGCCTTCTCTCCACCCCTAGTTGATTGTGCGGGAGAAGGGAAGCGAGTCGTTTCGCCAGAGGCTGCACAAACACCAAGAGGATTTGTACAATACATGATGGCGTTCCCGCCTCCTTTAACCACTTGTGCGTCGGTCGTCTTTTATCCGCGTATCGGCTAAATTCCACGGCGCCGAACGTGGGGTGAGGGGACCGGCTCTTTGCAAATGCGAACGTTGAGCGAGCGGAGAGAGTCTGGGGGTGGCGGCCGGGGGGAGGGGTGGTAGAGGATCCACCTACTGCTCCACTTCTCCAGATCTGCCACCAGACCAACGCTCCTTTTCCGGCTGCATCGACTGACACGCGCTACGCGACGTTGCTCACGCGGCGCGAGCCACTAGCAGCCATCACGCTGCAGCCTGCACGGTTGACGCCTGGAACCAAACAGTGCTCACCTCGCCTCGAACCGCCCAGGATCGATGCTGCTTGCCCGAGGCGAGTAATACCGCCGCCCTGGATGTACACCATGGCACGCCGGATAAGCACAGAATGCTCCTAGCGATGGGGTCCTCACGCCCGGGACGCGGCTGCACCCCACCACCGCCCTGCTTTACCCCAGGAAATACCTAATCGCCACAACATAAGTATGCCCAACACTCCCAGCGGGCATCTCCCAGCAGACAGGCAGCTCAAGCTTAACCTTGCGCTGTGCTCTAAACCGTCTTCGTCCCATGCGAACCTTGGCTTCCTTCGGAGAATCCGATCCAGTCTTGGAGACAGCTTGAAGGGCGCCTTGGCAAGCCATCCCGCCAGAATTTCCCACAAATTGCACGTTTCCGCCGCGCTCTGGGCCCCCGTTCATCCTGAATCGCCGCGGCTTGGCTCGCGGGAGCGATCCCAAGACTTCTCAATACCGGCCGGACACTCCAGAAGACTGCTTCCTCCGGCACCTGCTTTTCCGTCTGGGGATTTTGTTTCAACCGTGGGCCTTGATAATTCGGCGTGTTTCCCATCATCTCCTCTCTCCATCTCCATCCTCTCCATCATCTCGACTTACTTTCGCCCCGGTCGGCTGGGCGCTCTCGACCCCCCCCCCCCTTGCAGTCCACGTCTCGTTGCTGTCCTGCCTGAACATCAGAAGACCGCAAGGTCATCACCAACACCGCCAACATGGTGTCCTTCCTGCAGCGCGTCGTTCACAACGACGCCATGAAGTCCGACCCGACCGAGATCTACGGCTGGCGTGTCTACATGCTGGCTTGCTCTGCTTGCTTCGGCGGCATGCTGTTCGGCATGGATATCGGTATTATCGGCGGTGTTCTTGAGCTGCCAGAGTTCCAGGAGAGATACGGGCTGGCCCATCTTGACGATGCCGGTGTAAAGGACCTCTCGGCGAACATTGTCTCCACCCTCCAAGCTGGTTGCTTCGCTGCTTGCTTCGTCACATCCTGGCTGGCAGACAAGCTTGGTCGCCGTGCTGCTCTCCTGATCGCCGCACTCATTGCTATCGTCGGTTGTGTCATGCAGGCCGCTGGTGAAGGTCAATTGGCTGTCATGTACATTGGCAGGTACGTTCATCTTCTGACCTCTCTGTCTGATAGAAAAGAGAGTCCGTTTGATGAGGAGCACATCTGCTCAGCATCTAAAGCACTGGGACTGATAAGCGGTTTTTTACAGATTCGTCGCCGGTCTGGGTGTTGGTGCCGCTTCCATGGTCGTCCCTCTCTACATCTCGGAGAATGCTCCTCGTGCTATTCGTGGCGGTCTTACTGGTATCTATCAGCTATTTGTGCGTATTGCTCAGACCTCCCATGCGGATGTGAGACTAACCTTGCCTAGATCGCCACTGGTACTATGCTGGCATTCTGGACCAATTATGGAGCCATCCAGCATCTCACTGGCCACGCCACTTACAGTGCGTTAAGCAACCTTCGCCTTTAACGCATATCGCTGACGCATGATAACAGTCGTCCCACTTGTCGCCCAAGCACTCCCGGCTTTCGCCCTCCTGATTAGCATGTGGCTTTGCAATGAGTCTCCTCGGTTCCTCGCCAAGCAGGATCGCTGGGAGGAGGCTACTGCCGTCCTTACCCGCATTCGTCAGCTACCCTCGTCTCACCCGTACGTCCAGAGCGAGCTTCAGGAGATTGCCGAGCAGCTTGAGCATGAACGCCGTTTGATCGGCGGAGCTTCTCTCAAGGACCTGCAGAGGGAAATGTGGACCATCCCTGGCAACCGCAAGCGTGCTCTGCTCACCGTCGGTCTGATGATCTGCCAGCAGATGACCGGCACCAATGCCAGTAAGTCTCTATCCTCGCACAAGTCTTCGCCGGTCCAGTATACTTAGCAATTTCGCCTTCCCCAGTCAACTACTACGCCCCCATGATCTTCCGTGGCCTCGGCATCCCGTCCGCCAAGACTGGCCTCTTCGCCACGGGTATCTACGGCGTGGTCAAGATGGTGACCTGCGCGTGCTTCCTGCTCTTCGTGGCCGACTCGCTCGGACGGCGGCGCTCGCTGCTGTGGACATCGATCGCGCAGGGGGCGTGCATGTACTACATCGGCATCTATGTTCGCGTGGCGCCGCCCAAGGAGGGCGCGGCAGTGCCGCCAGCGGGCTACTTCGCGCTCGTCTGCATCTTCCTGTTCGCCGGCTTCTTCCAGTTCGGCTGGGGCCCTGTGTGCTGGATCTACATCTCCGAGATTCCGACCGCGCGCCTGCGCTCCACCAACGTGGCACTAGGCGCCGCTACGCAGTGGTTGTTCAACTTCGTCGTCGCCCGCGCCACGCCCAACATGCTGGCAACGTTGGGCAAGGGCGGTTATGGGTACGTTGTGCTTTCCTCTTCGAGACGTTGTTGGTTTGAACGAATGGTTGCTAACGTTCTGTTTTTCTGGCAGTGCTTTCTTCACCTATGGCACCTTCTGCTTCTCCATGTTCTTCTTCGTCTGGTTCCTCGTCCCCGAGACCAAGGGTCTGTCGCTCGAGCGCATGGACGACCTCTTCGGCGTCACGGAGCTCGTCAAGGATGTCGAGGGCGCGGACGCCAGCCCTACCGGCCGCCGCTCTCCCAGCGCCAATGAGAAGACCGGTGTCGAGCAGGTTGAGATTACCAGGGTTCAGTGAGCGTGCCCAACACCGTGTTGTCCGGTTAGATGGTTCGAGATTGGTGGGCTCCGAAGGATGATGTATCTATCGCTGTCGCGTGCGCATAGTGCGCTTCCGTCTCGTTAATGAGTTTCTTTGGAGACATCCAACGATTAATGACAAACAATCCCAAGCTCTTCATTCTTTCCGTGAGACGTCGCCCCGGCCCGGGTAGTTTCGGCGACCTGGAGCGGCTAACTTCGGCGACCACACGTTGGAAGCGGGTGATACTGTGACGTCTGGTAGATAGGAGACTACACGGGGTCCGCGGGTTGCGGCAATTCACCAAGACGGGGGGTTAATCGGTCCGCAGGGCTGAAAAGACTGTGTGTGTGCCTAGTTTGGCACGGCATTAGCGGGATAAACCCGCTGTTAAGCCCGCACGTGCTAAGGCAGCAAGGCATGCGCCCGGCAATCAACGAGCACCTGGCCGACCGGGTACAAAACCTTGTTTAATTCTTGGCATAACCATATCAATACCACCAGCGACAAAGGGTTACAGTTGAGAAATACGATTGCGAGCATCTTGTCGTCGGATTCATGAAGGATGACGGACGGTCCGTAGCGAAACTGGGGGAGCCGAAACCTGGTAGGTGTGGGAGCAGAAGCAGCCCCCCCCCCCCTTCCTTTATCATCGGCGAATCCCTTCAAAAAGGATCGAAAAACGACCAAAAGTAGAGGGATCCCAGGATTTGGACGCTTGCCATTCGGTCGGCTCAACATAAAGGCCGAAGCAGTCAGCAAGGTGTAGGGTGGAAAAACAGGATGGCAAGAGCTGGCGCCTACCTCCGTGCGCGGGCCTATAGCGGGCTTTAAGGCGGAGTTAAAGGAGATCATAGCGTCACGTCTTGTGTCTCGACCCAGCAGTGCGGGAGGGGAGAGCCCGCAGAGGCGCTGTAGAACAGAAATCTCGTAGTGGAGGCGCCAGGGTAGATAGGGCAGTACTATTTAACTGCTCCCATCCCTTGCCGTCTCGTCTCATCCGCATTCCAGCCAGCTCCAACACCGCAGCACATACCAGAGCCAACCATTAGTGGGCTTCTTCTCTTCCACAACCAAAGTCTCTCAGCAAACCAAACTACAACAGCAAGAATAAAAGAAAGAAAGAAAGAGGGGAAAAAAAAATTCCAGTAATCAAACACAGAGTCAACCAAACGATTCACCTTACCGCGCAGCCACAATGGCGCCCTCTCTCAGCGTCATCCTCAACTTCCTCCACTCCCAACTCTTCGTCACCGTCCCCAAGCCCACCTCTTCCTTCACCGACCGCGTCGTCATCGTCACCGGCGGCAACGTCGGCCTCGGCCTCGAAACCGCCCGCACCATTGCCTCGCTCAACGCCGCCAAAGTAATCATCACCTCGCGCTCGACCGCCAAGGGCGAGGAGGCGCGCGCCTCCATCCTCTCCACCACCGGGCGCGACCCCTCCGCGGTCGAAGTCTGGCCGCTCGACCTGTGCTCGTTCGACTCGGTCAAGGCGTTCGCCGCGCGCGCGCAGCGCGACCTGCCCCGGCTCGACGCGCTGATCTGCAACGCGGGCGTGGCGACGGGCACGTTCACGCTGGCCGAGGGCCACGAGACGACCATCACGACCAACGTCATCTCCACCTTCCTGTTGTCGCTGCTGCTGCTGCCAAAGCTCAAGGAGACGGCGCAGCGCACCAACACCCTCGCCCACCTGACCATCGTCTCGTCCGAAGTGCACTTCTTCACCACCTTCGCCGAGGCGCGCAAGCACCCGGCCGACCCGGTCTTCGAGCTGCTGCGCGACAAGGACAAGTCCGACATGCCCGACCGGTACAACGTGTCGAAGCTGCTGGAGGTCTTCGTCGTGCGCGCGCTGGCCGCGGATCCGTCGCTCGCCGGGAAGCGCGGCTCCTCGTCAGAGCCCTACCCCGTCGTCATCACGGCGCCGAACCCGGGCTTCTGCGCGTCGGCGCTGCGGAAGGAGTTCTACGAAGGGCCCTTCTTGACGCGGTGGGGCGTGTGGCTCATGGAGCTGCTGCTGGAGCGCACGAGCGAGGAAGGCGCGCGCAACTTTGTGACGTGCGCCAGCGCGGGCGAAAACTACCACGGCCAGTACGTCAGCGACGGCGTGCCCAAGGAGCCTGCGGCGTTCGTAACTAGCGAGGAGGGGGAAAAGCTGCAGGAGAAGACGTGGGCCGAGTTGAGGGACATCCTCGAGGGCATCGAGCCCGGTGTGACCAAGAACTTCTGAGGTGGTTCAAAAGGCGGTTTTCCGGGGATTTGATCATGGTGGCAGGTGGAGGCGTTTTCTGGAATGTGGTAATAGAAGCGTTGTCATTTTTAGGAACCTGTAAGCATATACAGGACGGCTGGCTTGAATGGTATTTGTTGTCCTGCATCATCACGGCCGAGGAATTGCTCTTTCTCGATGTTCGGAATTGGGCTGCCATTGCCGATAGCTAATCAAAACTAATACAATCGACTCCCACCATGGTAGTGTACCTTTGTGTTCGTGATAAGAGCGATCGTTACTTCCTTTGGCAATTATCGATTGCCGTTTGCATGCGCCGTGCGCGGTCGTCAAGAGAAAAAAGGACGAAGAGAACCAACCAAGCCTACTCGATCCTTCGCCGAGTGTAGAGCAAAACGCCATCCGAGCAAGAAAAAACAGAACATTCACTCATGCATCCAAGACATGCTGCATCCTCTCTGTTTCCGAGGCCCCAAAGGGCAGGCGATTGGCTTATGAGGCAGCGGTGGGGTTCTCGGGCAGGATGCCCTTGTTGACGAGATCCTCGGGCGCGGGCCTGTGCTTGAGCGCGCTCTCCAGGCTATCGGCCTTCATGTTGCGCTCGAGCTCGACCTGGTGGGCTTGCAGGGCGGGCGCGGCGTTGGAGTCGGGAAGGATGTGGCCTGGTGGTTCGGCACTGTTAGCGCTAGTTGCTTGCTTTGATGCGAAAGAACGCTAGAAGAAGCACGACAGAGACATAGCCGTGGGAGTCGCCGTGCGACGAGGCGTGGCAGGCCTGAGCAAAGCTCCTCTTCGACGCGGGGAAGATGGGGAGGAGAGGATGTGTACGTACGCTCGACCAGGGTCTCGCGGTCCGGGCGGTGGGCCAGACCCTTCTTCAGGTTGTCGCTGATCCTCTGGCGCTCGAGTTCCTGCTGCTTCTGCTGGAGAGCACTGTAGATCAATCAGCAATGGCCCAGCCGTTGAGCATTCTGGGAGAAAGACGAAAGGCGGCGAAATTTGCGGCAGCGGAGAGGCAACTTACGGAGCGGCGGTGGTGTCGAGCAGGATATGCCTGTTCTTCAGGTCCTGAGGGTCTGGACGGTGCTGCAGGTGCTTCTCGAGCGAGTTGCGGCGCTCACTGCTGCGAACAGGCGAGATGGGGGTCTCGTCAACGACGGGAGTCTCAGCTTCGGCGGCCATTGTAGCGGGGGAGTGGAAAGCTGGGCTGGTGGGATGAGGGGGGAGAGTGAGGCGGCGGCGGTGGTGGTGAGCGGATGCGGAGGTGGAGAGGCGGCGGGCTTGGAGCTCAGCTGCGGGCCGCGAGCTTCAAGTAGGCAGCGGGAGGCAACGGAATTGGAGCCCTTGCGGTGGCGTGGCACACAACACACACGCACACACGGACGCAGGCAAAATGGAACCGGGCGGTCAGAGGCTCGTCTTTGCTGTCGAGGCGGTGTTGACCAGGTGATGGTCGTGCGCTGGCTGTCTTGCGCGTGAGAGGTGGGCAGCTTGAGCTCGAGCTCGCGGCTGGCCCGTGCGCCCAGCGAAAGCCCCGCAAACGCTGCCCTCCCGCTTGCGGCGCCGCGAAACACCGCTGCGATCTCCCCGCCAGCCCTGGCTGGACGATCCAGGCACCGCCTGCTTCTCCACCCGCACACCTACTTTTCCGCAGCTCATCCACCTTCGTGCGCCTCATCTACGCAGTACAGCCGTGGCCCGCGCACCGCGCTCCCTGATCCCCTCCCACGCGTCACATGTTTCTGTCGCGCCGGGATGACGCCGCTGATCAAGAGATGAAGGTGCCCGTGCTATGCAGTCCTGTGACTGCCCGGCGCGTGAGCCCCGAGCCCGAGCACAGCTGCCCTGGCCACTGCGGTCCTCTCACGCCGCAGAGCCTCCTGTAATTTCTTCATGTGCATCGCGCCCGGATCGAACGTTGACGCAGCTACAAGGGCAATGGGGAGCACTCGCTTCTGCGCAATATCCATTATCGAGAGCTACCCTGACGCCGGGTGCGCAAGAACTCCTCCTTACTTAATTCAATGCAGTCCTTTCGCAATCCCCGGTCGAATTTGCTGTGCTGGCAAAAACAATTCTACTGCGACGAACCTAAAGCCCCAGCGCAACCCTCAAACCGTGTTTGAATCCCTGCGCCTCTTCTGGCTTTATGCCGAGCTCCTCCCTGGTGACGAAGACGTCCTTCACATGAGCAGTCCAGTCAGGAACTATTTCTCCGAACACAAACTGCGCGCTGATATCCTTCCCAATGCCTTCTCCCCATAACTCTGCATAAGCCCTTTCAGGCGTTTCCACAAAAACGGCAGGCTTTTTGGTGACCTCGGACCACTGCTTGAGCATTTCCTCAAATGTGAGCAGATCGGTGATGATGGCGGCGTATTTGGTCTTGGTCTTGTCCGGGTTTGCGAGAATCTGCCGGACCCAGATCCCAGGAGTCACGTTCATGTCGCCGGAAGTGGGAAAAGATGCATCCCGCTTGGCTGGCACGAGCCAGACATGCTTCCCACCTGTACCGGGCTTTCGGGGCAGTCAGCGTGCCGGCCTGCAAGAGAATAAAAGGATGCAAGGCTCACCGCTTCGAAAGGCATGAGCACACCAGTCAATGTGGACGGGTACAAGCCGCAATACAGGTAGGTTGTCTTCGCAGCCAAGTCAGGAAGCTCCTCGCGAATGCGTCGATCCACCTGCGCTTTGCAATCCATGTGGTAACAGCGGATTCCCGACAAGTCGAAAGCGTGGGGGAGGGTTGCCCAAATGTAGTGTTCGAGAGTAGGGGTACGGGCCGCGGCACGTGCCAGGATCATGCCTTGGGCCTCTTCTCTATCCGCAGCTGCTTTGAGATCCAGAGCTCCAGAGAAGATGGGCTCCCAGAAGTTGGTTACGGAGTAAATGGCAGTGGTGCCCTTGGCCTGAGTCAGATGGTTGAATGATCTAGGCAATCTGGAAACTTACTTCGAAGGCGTCGACCAGTGAGTCCTCATCGTTGACATCGGCTTTGACGACCTCAACACCCTTCTGGACCAGCGCTTTTGCGGTTTCGCTTTCGGGGTTGCGGGTGACTGCACGGATGTGCCACTGCTTGCTAGCCAACAGCACGTTGACGACCGATCCGCCTTGGACGCCAGTTGCCCCGATGACAGTGAGAGTTTTGGCCATTTCGAAGGATTGATGTCTGCTGGTAGAGGTCCAATTGGAAGTGCAGAGCGCGTCCTAGGAGACTATTTAACGAGATCACCATCCCGGCTTGACGGAACGAGACAATGCCGACAGTAAACTTGGGTTGCAACCTTGGCTCTTTTCTGAGCGGTGTATACAGACCTCAGCCGTCCGTGTGGATGTGTAGACTAGAGATTAGATTCTTCGGCAGCGCGGAGCACCTAAAGTCCGAGAATCACGCAAGGGCGGATTAATGTGGAGAAGAGATGTACGAAAAGTAGGTGGGTGGCAGTCGCCAAGAGCGCGCACTAACCCGTCTCGCGAAGTGCCAAGCGATACATAGGCCTATATCTGGATTAGCCCTTCCCAGCGTGAACCACACGAAGATGTTTACTCATCCAGCTGATTTCACGGAGCGCGCTGAATCCGAATTTATCCGACCCAGAACGTGTATTTTTCTGTCGATCTATATCTATTGGCCCAATCTCGACCATATACCCCCATGTTCGCTCCATCCTCTCCGCCCGCTCACAATCGGGACATGTCCTTCGGGCCGCTGTCGGCAGCGTCGCACGGCTATTTCTATCCCTCCATCTTCTTCTCATCGTCGAACCCGCACTCTGGTGTCGGCGTCGGCGACGCTGGCGTGGGAGCAGGCGTGTTCGTCGGACTGCACGTTGTGACCGTCTCCGTGCCCAGCGGCAACTCAACGTTGGTACCGCATCGCACGACCTGTAATAACCCGACCAAAACATTCACGTCACTCGTCAGCCCAAAATTTTTCTCGTGCGAAACTAGATGGCACGGATTTTTTTTTTCTGGGAGAGAAGGGAGAAAGGCCGAGACCACACGCAAAAGATTTCCGCCGGAAATGGCAAGTGCAGGAGAATAGCGCATGAGGGTAAATCCACACTAACAATATCACAGAGGAACTAGGTAGAGTAAAAAATAGAATAAAAAAGTCACTCACCGGTCCGGGCCCGAGTCCCAGCTTCTCCAGCACGCAGCCTCCGCAGTCGATGTACTCGGTGACGGTGGCGTAGGACTGATAGAAGGTGCACGTCGGCTGCTGGAGCGGGCCGAACTTGCCGCCCTCGAAGAGCGTCGTCGTGCAGTTCTGGCCGGGCGTCGTGGGGGTCGAGATATTAAGGGTCAAGAAGTCAGCGGCGGCGGTCGTCGTCGTGGGTGCCGGCGTGAGGCGGGGTGGCAGCATATTGTCGATGGGAGAGGCTCTGGATGTTTAATTTCACACCTGTCAGACCGGGTGTGTCTGGGGAAGATTGGGAGGCAATCGAGGAGCCCGAAGCTTACATGCTGTTGGCGGACAGCGCCAGAACGAGCAGGGCGACGAAGCTCGAGAGGCTCGACATGGTAAACCGGGTGACGACTGCTGGTCCTGAGATGAAGAAGCAAAGCACCAGTGAGGCAAGAACGAAGCTTAGTGTTCGCTCAGGGTAAGGATATAAGCGTATCGAGAGCATGGAGGCTTCTTTTTTGTATGCTTACGGGTGATCCACAGCGGCGCAAGTCAAAAGTGTAACGGCGTTAGCCTTACCCACTGCGCCACGCCAACGCAGGCCTCCTTCGAGGGCAAAAGAAATACTGGAATGATACCAAGTGAGAATTCAGCTTGACGTGGCCAGATAATATAGCTGTCCGTGACAAAAAGAGCGAGAGCGTTGGAAACGAACAAAGAGTTGGAAGCCTATATATACATAGACGCCCTAACGGGACGAGGCGAGAACCCTGGTCCCTCATTATTAGAGTCATGCGCCGTCTCATCTGGGGACGGTACGATGACGGAGGAGCACGTACATAAAAAAGCGACGGCATCCACTACTGACCACCCTAACCCGTCCGTTGCACCTGCTCATCCCCCGACAGTTTGCTCATCGACTCAATCGACAGAATTCTCATATACCGCCATAGCTGAAAGCAAGCTCAGCTTGGTGCCGGGAGAAAAGAGAGATTGATTAAAAAAAAAAAAAGCAAAGGGAAAAGTGCTCGAGTCGTAAGGCTGAATCAAGCTCCGGGCTGAAAGTGCACGCATAGGGATCGAAAAGCTTACCACCGTCGAATGGAGGCAAAGGCTAGGCCCAGAGACGCAACGCACACGCCACGCCTGCATCCGCCCTTCCATTCGGTGGGCGCCGGCACCTTCCTATTCGACGGCACTGGACCTGGCCGTTCATTCGAAATGAAACGAAACGACGGTGGGAGAAGTCCAATGCTACCTGATCGCAAACACGTGCGGTTGCATCGGGGGATTTTGGGTGTGTATACTGGGCAGCCTGCCGCAACATACACGCCCATCGTGCTCCCTTGAGGTCTCGAGTAAATGGGAGACACCTGCAAGTCACGACAGGTTTGATAGAAAAGGGGTTGCAGGGGCAGGGAAACAAAATCATCCGATACACCCGTTTATCGACGAAAAAAAAAATATAATTCTGCGAAGGAGTAAATAAGTAGCTGATGGCCTGTCGACGCCGCTGGTTGTACGAGGTCAAGTCTGGAACGCGGTCTCGTCGACGCACTGGTTCGTCGTGGCTTATGCGACGGAGAAAAATGTGCGGTCTGACAGCTGCAAAAGCTTGCGTAGGAAATAAAGAAACGGAAGTGAGAATGTCCGTAAATGAGTGCTGAACAGAAACAAAGCAAATGATCCTCGCGTGAGTTTGGTACCGTTTTCAGGACGTGGGACCGAGGAATGAGAGTCAGCAAGCAGGCAAGAACCCAATATTACGCTTCCGGCTGCTGCCGGAGCAGCAGCAGAGTAACGGCTAGGATGACTCGAGGAGAAAGTCACAGTCGCGCACCGAGATTAAGGGAAAAAAAAAAAAACACCGGGGAGAGGCGACCGCGGAAGCGGATGAGAGAGGGGAGGCGACGGACGGGTTCCACACTCTGTTCCCAAAGAAAATTGTTGAGACTGTATGTGCTTATCCGTACGTTGCGGCAGCTTACTTGCGTCACGCCCTGCTCCCTCCGGTGGTTGGTCTGCGACACAGGTAGGGGCCCGCTGCTTGAACCTGAGCCAATCATTGCCGTTGGAGGCAGCTGCCGGTCGCAGATCCTATGGCGAAAACCTAGGTTCTGCAGGTTTTTTAAAAGAACTTTGGTAGATCGTGTCAGCCGGACAACGATCCTAGTACAAAGCGTATGTCCATCTACCCGCTCGGTTTCGATCAGCAGCTTCGATATGCCCGGAGCTCGTTTTGTCTGGGCCAACAGGTTGGCAGCGCCAGCAAGTTCCAATGGAACCAATCACAGTACTTGCTCCTGGAGAATGCCCGTAGGCATTTCATCAGTTGTGAAACTGTTGCAATGGCATACAAACGTTAGGGCCTGAACTTTCAGACAGCCTATTGACGGGGACCGAAGAGGGATGTGAGGAGCTCATTCCACTAACGTCCAAAAATGGCACGTCCTTGGAAGCTTAATCCCTGTTCACCCCGCACTTTTTGTTGCGGAGGCTGGGGTTTCGGTAACAACAAAGCGGAGAAACGTTTGCAGCTGAGCAAACGAGATGTCAACTCGAGTCTCTCGGCTTCTGACCAATCTCACTGGATGCATCTTCACAAGACTATGACTGTCGATCGTAGACTACTCCATACTCCATTTCGGTTGGTCAATTAATTACAAGTACCCCAGAAGCCTGTGCGGATGGACTGTTGACGGAAAAGGAATAGAACAGTGTGATAATGACGCATGTCAATTTTCATGCATCGCATGCTTTCCTCCAGCTTCTGCTTGATGACTTCTCCTTCTCGCTTTAGAGGGATAGTGGTTTCCTGTTTGGACTTAGCTCGACAGGTGGTGTCGGGACGTCGGTCGCGGTTGCGCGACTTTAAGCACCCTCGTCGTCGTCGCCAATGCGGATGGATCCCTCGTTGGTCAGACCATGTGTCCAGTAACCACCAACCTCGACATTGGTCTCAGGGATCTTGGCGTGGCTGAGCAAGAGCCAGAGACCGAAGACGGGCTTCGCGAGAACGTCAAGAACAGCGTAAGCAATGATTTCGTCATTGACAGAGGCCTTGCGAGAACCGTCCGCAATACCCCAGACACTGAACGGATTAGAATCGTGGGTCCAAGCGATCGGGTATTTTGCACTTACATCGGGTAGGCTGTCCACAGAATCAAGGTGAAGAGCGCAAGGGAGCCGAAAAGGTTGCTGACCTTGCTGCTCCTGGAAAGGGCCTTGGCGCGGCCGTGAATGGCAAGGTGCCAAATCACGACGAGGTAGGCAATGCATGCAATGGCGTACCATCCCCACTTCTGGGGAGTGCCCTCGGAGCCAAAAGCAGCGAAGAGACCAGTCAAAATCATGATCAGGTCAGCCACGATGGCAATCAGGGTGTGAGCACCATCGACACCAGCCAGAAGAGCGAGGTCGAGAAGCAGCAGAGGAGTAGTCAAGCTCCAGTCAACGTAGCGAGCCCAGTAAACCTCGCGGTAGATGTCATGGTAGGTGTCGGGAACGTGGCTGTGAGACTCCCGGACCTTGACGTGGTGCAGGGCGGTGCCGTGGCCCGTTGCCATGGCAAAGTACGACAGAGCGGCAATGGTAGTGATCAACGTGGTAATGACGTGGTAGAGACGGCGAGACTGCACACAGTCAGACACAAGCCAGTTGATCCTTAGGAAGCATTGGAGTACTCACAACCGGGACGTTCCAGGACAGGCCGCTGAAGATGATGGTAGCAACCAACATAATAACGAAGACAACCCAGAGGGTTCTCTCGCCTGTCTCAGTAGCCAGCTGATAGTGCGGGTGGTCGGCTAAAACAGTGTCAGATAGAGCGGCTGTGGACAGCGCTAGGGATACGTACGCACAACGGTTGGAACGGGGTCGATGGGCGAAGCCGTCGCCGTGCTGGAGCGCTTATTAGCATAGCAAGGAGAGAGCAGTGAGGACTCGCATACCTCGTGGGGACGAGCAGCGTCGAGGTCTTCATCAGCATATCGGCAACCTGCTCGGGGTGGATCATGATGGCGGATGCTTCGAATTGGCTCTGCAACTGATCGGAAGGTTGAGGAGGAGAAAGCGGAGAAGAAGGCAGCAGTGGTCTCACACTTGTACCTTCGCAGCTGCCGCCCCCGCAAGTTACGTATCGACGTCACCAGCCGGGCTAGCGTACATGGGGAGCTCCAGACAGCAGGCGCACGAGCCACAATCGGGCGATCCAGATCAGCGCGTCCTTGTCCAGCTCTTTTTCATCGAGCGCAATCAACAATCCCATCCGCCTGCTCCAGCGCTTGTCCCCAATTGGACCCTCGAGCCACGATGCTGCAGCGCCCGCCGGCCCTGGCACCGCAATCAAGGCTTTGCAACCGCCGCTCCGCAGTCTCCAAGCTGCTCAGGTGACGCTTCATGCCTCGCCCGCCGTTCCAGCCTCTCGCGATGCCTGCTGGCCGTGATGGAATGCAGATGTCATCTCTCCATCGCTGCACCTCGTTTCGTTGGCGGCACCACAACCCCGCTAATCCGAGGCACTTGGTCCACCCGCAGGCTGCGCGTCTGGGGTCGCGTTGTTGTGGCGTGGTCGGTTCTTCCGGTAACGGTCGCAACGATCGCTGGCGGAGGTGCGAAGACAAGATGCCCTCTGCGACTCGGCTCTTGGGGTTTGTCGCAGATAAGTAGTGCGCTGCCTGCAAGCGCCTTGCCAGATCTGGCGCCCTCTTATCGCTCTCATCGGCCCTGCTCTGCAGCCTCTCTGCGCGTGACACGCTCCGAGACATCGTCCCTGGCCTGGCGAGTCATCGCAAAGAAGCCTATCCGAACACTTCACCGCAGAAGACGACCGTGTCCGGCTGTCTGCGCTCGTCGACGGTCGCGACGGCCTAAGACATGCCCGTGTTCCGAGTGTGGTGGATGGAAGCTCTCGAGAAAATCGAGTAGAATGCCACGGGAGCCGTCCAGATCAGCGCTGCAGCGCTTCTTCTAACCTGCGCCAGAGCAACAACATCCAAGTCTGTCCAGATGATACTTCATCGAAGCGCTGCACCGTCGTCAAGGTTGTCGCCCCGTGTTCCATGTTTGTCCGCACGAGCCATGCACGACCAGCGCCGTTGCTCAAGCCAGCCCATTTCAGCCTCAAGCGCCTTCTGCGTCTTCCTTGCTTGTTGTCTTTGACATCCCGACTGCCTGACGTGTTCTCTTTTTCTTTTGACTCGGCGTAATTCTTCCTTGACTTTTCCGCAGACGGCAATGAGGGGTATTGAGCCTCTGCCCTGCAATCTCCTACTCTATCTGCGTCACCCGCACAAGCTCCTTGTGAATGAGGAAGTCTGCTTTGCGCAGTCGCTGAATGAACTCGAACGTTGCCACTCCGACTTCTGTGCCTTCCTTTCCACCGCGAGCGGCCCCACCTTCTTGCCCAGCGTATATTCGCCTTAAGCAGCCTCTATTTTGCAGCAAGCGGCCTGCCTTAACCTTTGACGATCGATAGTCCCGCCTTCACGACGTCGAACCGCCCGTTTGTGGTCGCTTGATCGGATCCTCTGCTACCGGGACTTCACGTGGATATCTGTCAGCTCTGACTTCTTCCAGGGATCGACCTTGGCTGCAACTTCAGGTGAGCCTCTGCCGCTGGATACTGCTCCCTCAACTCGTTGTTTTCCTCTGTTGTGTCGCGCCCGTCCGCCACCTCGCCTTCTCGCCCGCCAGACTTGTGGTTGGCCGATGTCCCAAGTCTTTTCTTGCACGGCTCTTCAGCATGTTCTCATGCTCTGTCCTCCCCGTAGACCAAGTTCGTCGGGTCGCAGTCACCTCTGAGCGATGCTAAAACTGTTCGACGGATAGGATACTCGTGGGCCTAGCGCCCGGCACTCAAGCTCTCGTGAAGAGTTCGAAAGGCGAGGTGGACTTGCTCGCGCGGCAGAGGAGGATGCTTTCCTATTTGGTAAAGAGTAAGGGAAAATTGAAAGGACCAGCGAATATCGAGGGTATTGGTAGTTGTGAGGCTTCGGGGTCTGGGCTTGCGTGATGAGGCCGAGTATCTCATCTCTCCTCTATCAATCTTCGCCAACACTCGATCACCGCCGTCCAATCCATTCCGGGTCCGCCTATTTTAATATTGCGCCATTTACACAGGATCTCCGCTATCCATGATCCAGCCGCTCTTCTTGTGGAACTCACACGCGGCCGTGCCGGTTACTCCCAACTAGCCTCCTTCACCAAAACTTTCGCTGGGCAGCAGAGGCCAATAAGCAGCAGTTCAGATCCTCGCTATCGGCAACCTGATTTTGCTGAGGAAATCAGAGCCAAGCCAAACGTCTGCTTTCCCTCTCAACACGGCGGCCTTGTGCATTGAAACCTCACCGAGGTTGTGTTTGACCTGGCGCTTCCAGGTCTGTCAACCCTTCCACTGAGTCGAGCTAGCAGCCACGTTCAGAAGTTGCCTCAACTTCTACGTGACATTCAAGCCAGAGCATTCTATCAAAAAAAAAAATAGAAAACCTCCGACATGCATATGTCGACCATCCATGAGTGCGACCAGGAAACTGCGAATGGAATTGAGAGCAACCGACCCATTCCTTCTCCTGAATGTACTTCCTCGCCGACCCCAAGTCTTGAACCATGCAAGCACTGCGGAGAGGAATGTTGCCCTGAAGCGAGTATTGCAGATGCCCTGATGGCTCGCCAATATAAGCCTTCGCTGGTAACCATTTCCCATTCTCCTCTGACTCCCGCCAAGCCTCTTAGGAAGAAGCGCAGGCTTGATTCGCTTGCTTCCATGGCTAGAGAACAAGCCAGTATGTTAATTCGCCATCCGTTTCATGAAATTCAAGTCCTGCTAACTGAGTGGCAGTCTCCGGCAGCTGCCACATGGATCCATTCAGCAACGGTTCTGTAGAGACCACGCTGAGCAAGCGTTTTGCCTGTTCGGCGGACGAGGGGCAGACGCAGGTGTCGAAGCACGAGCAAATGATGAAATTGAAGCTGGAGATCCCGGGAAACAATCATACTGCTCACAGACCTACCCCGCCGAGCGGTGTTAGCACTGAGCTAACCAACTGTGTTGCATCACCGACAACTACAGAGGTCGACACGCGCTCACCCGAGCGGCGTAAGTGGGATGAGCTGCATGAAGGGGTGAAGGCCATCTGCAAACGACCTACTGCCAGCACATCCACGAGTCGACTGTCATCCTTTCTTACGCGTTTTTAGCATGATGGAGCAAAAGGGGAAGGATTTCTTTGGGCTTGGCGTTCACAGAAGGTGGCCAGTTTCTCTTAGAAAAGATACCCCGGCGGCATTGCTTCCATTCCGGCGCCTTGCTTTATTTCTTCTGCGTACTGGCGGAATTATTTTTGTTCCTGCTTCTCAAAACAAATGCATGGTTTGGGTTCAACGATATTGATAATGCGTATGGCATTAGGGCATCTTGACATATAAGCGCATTTCTCGGCAGCCAACGGAAAGTCAAGACATATACGATTGTCTGTGGGAAGGTTTCTGTTCCTATTACACCATTGTGCCATCATTGCATTCCCAATAGTGCTTGCCGGGTATCCAATTCGGTGTGGGGTTGCTGTCAGTAACTGGTGTGGCGCCCTTGAAGTTCGTGCAAGGAGCCTGATAGGCCTGATGCTCTGGAGCTGACCTAGTTCCTGCACCACAGAGCTGCCTACTTCGGCTTTAGATTGGTTTCACATGGTTCAGCATGGCATGAGCGCAAACACGTAAATGAGCCACTAGCGAGGTATTCCAGGACTTCAAGATACACACACCCTTTGGGTGGCTTCCCGGCAAGAAGCAGGTAATCAAAGCCTAAATCCAGGCCAAGGCAGCGCCCGTATAAAGTGCGCGGTTCCGCCGCCGAGAGGGCGTCCCGGAAGCTTGACGCCCCACGAAGCATCCTTATCATGCCAAAGGACCGAATGCAGCTGCCTTCTTGACTCTAATGTCCTGCATGCTTGCCACTCGCCTATGCAGGTCATTTTCTGCTTCCGTAAGGTGACAAGTGGGTAGCGGCGAGGGAAAAGGACTTCGCAGCGCGTCGCGGGGTTTGAAAAACACCACCTCCCCTCCCGCACATTTCCGTCGCTACCTCGATTCAATCGCCGTTTACCAGGGAATCCATCGATGGGCGGAGCGCCAGAGACGCCTTGAGTCAGCAGATATCAGCCGGCACGGAATGCTTTTTGCGGCCAACCTCCCAGCACACCCACTAAGGCGCACCAGTCATGGCGGGGGCGCGATAACTCCACCCAGTGAGAAGAAGCGCCAGCCTGACCGCTTCGACGACGCCGACCGGTAATTCTCGTGGCATCTCAGCTGTCATGGCTATTCGCCCTGCAAGCTCACAAGGCAGGACGGGGTCCGCAAAAATTCGCAGCTCCACCGTATCGTTGCGCCCGGCGCACAACGTGGCGAGCATGCGCCGTTTCCCCGTGGGTGCCTCATCCGGCAGACAGACCTCCTCTCAAGTATTGGATTGCGGTATGGACTGACGATTGTAGATAGAGCTCCTCTGCACCTTGTTGTCCAACACGCGGCTGATGCCGCAGACACGCTGGGACACAACACCATGGAGGCCCGGCAAACAGGCGACGAGCGAAGAAGCAAAATCTGCTTACGCCAGTGATGGCCGGCTTAGCCGATCCCCGGTCCGTGCTGGCCTGCGCTGTTGTGTCAGCACCAATACGACTGGCGAGCGGCCGCATCGAAGCCACAAACTCGTGCGCGGTCAACCACCGCACGCGCTGCGTGTGTTGTTGCAGATGGCAGGCATCTCCTGTGAGGCGTCCGGCCTCTCGACCTCGTCATGCGGCCAGCGCACCTCTTTGGGCCAGAGCCTTATTTGAATGGACCGGGGCGTTCTTGCTGCCCCAACCATGGCGGCGTGCGAGTGGGCCTTGTGGTTTCGGCTAGCGCGAGAAAACCATCAAGGTGCTCAAGAACAAATGTCACTACTTCTTGTCGCTCCTGGGCCCTCCACTCTTCTACTAAAGCCAAGCCGCTGCGCGCCTCGCTCCAGATCATCCCGCTCTTCTGGGCTGCGACCTTCGTTTTGACCAGAGATCCTCTCGAAACGCTCGAAACGCTCGCCAGCCTCAGCGAGTAACACTTCCCCCTTCCCCGTCATCGCCCTTCCTTAAAAGGCGTCTCTACCAGTCCGCCCGTTGCACCCACACGCGTCTACCCGTGAGCAACCCTATCAGCCATGGAAAATGCTCTCAGCGTTGCACGCCTCGTCCTGCGCCAGGATGCAGGAAGCTCTTCCGGGGTCCCCGAGGATCTCATCGGTACTCCCGGCTTCTGCGATACTGGCAACGAGTATGACGGAAGAATGGGAGTGAGGATCTCCTCCATCTTCGTCATCCTAGTCGGCTCCTGCCTTGGTAAGCGTTCACGGCCGCCGTATACAGAATTTTTTCCGGAAGCTTACTTTCTGCCAGGTGCTTGGTTCCCCGTCTTTGCGCGCCGCCATGCCGGTATGGGCGTGCCCGAGTGGGCCTTCTTCGTCGCCAAGTTTTTTGGCTCGGGTGTCATCATCGCTACCGCTTTTATCCATGTACGTGACCCCCTATACCAAGCTTGGCGCTTGATTACTAACAGCCTTGTCAGCTGCTTGGGCCTGCTGAGGAGGCTCTCACGAACGGGTGTCTGACCGGACCCATCACTGAGTACAGCTGGGTGGAGGGTATCATCCTGATGACCATCATGGTGCTCTTTTTTGTTGAACTGATGGTGATGCGTTATGCACACTTCGGCGGCCATGACCACGACCATTCACACGACACCGAGGCTTACGGTCACGCCCTGGCCACCACCAAGGATGATTCCGACGGCCAGAAAAGAGCCGACAGCACTGATCCCACTTCTTCCACTCCTGGCCATGACCACCTGGGCCATGGCCGTGACCACACTGCCAACGAGGAGTTCAGCGGCAACTGGGAAGACAAAGGTCTTATTCCTGAGTCGTATTCTGCCCAGCTCACCGCCGTCTTCATCCTTGAGTTTGGTGTCATCTTCCATTCGGTCTTCGTCGGCCTAACTCTTGCCGTTGCCGGTGAGGAGTTCACCACGTTGTATGTTGTCTTGGTCTTCCACCAGACGTTCGAGGGACTCGGTCTTGGATCTCGTCTTTCAGCGGTACCCTGGCCCAGGTCTAAGCGCTGGACACCCTACCTGCTCGCACTTGGCTACGGTATCTCGACGCCCATTGCCATCGCTATCGGTCTCGGTGTCCGTGCCAGCTATCCGCCGGAAGGCGCCACCACCCTGATCGTCAACGGCGTCTTCGACTCCATTTCGGCTGGCATCCTCATCTACACCGGCCTCGTTGAGTTGATGGCACATGAGTTCATGTTCTCACCCTCGATGACCAAGGCACCCATCAAGACGGTCGTCTCTGCCTTCGTTCTCATGTGTCTTGGTGCTGGACTTATGGCGCTGCTTGGCAAGTGGGCCTAAGGCAAGAGAGTCGCAGTGTACGATAAGACGTTCTGGTGGGTTCGTGCTTTGCTTTTTTGGGGAATATGGCGCCCGGTGCTCTCGCGACAATTCAAAAGGGAAATAGAACTGGGCGCAGGGGTATAAATCACAATGGTTCATGGTATAGACTTTTTATCTTCTTTCAATGCTCATTATTCACTGTTTGGGTTACTAAGGATACCACCTCTTACTTGGAAAGGGGAACAACATGTTGGGTTATTCGTTCGCTGTCGAATTCCTAGTTCTAGACAGAATGTCGTTTGCACTTCGATTGAACAATAGATGTCTTCGAGAATGCAGGGTTTCGTCTGTTACTGGCATCTGTCTGTGCGTGTCCGATTCTTTCTCGCTTAGTCCTCGTGTATTTTCCCGACTGCTGCAGCGCAGATGTCGGGGCTATTGGGGCTGGTAGCTAGGAAGAGTTCTATTATCCATGCCCGAGACAGATTGCACATGGCATTGGGTTCCGCCGTCTTCCGCAAGAGATGGGTAGCGAGCTGCAACAACCCCCTAATGCTTTTTGTGTTCGCAGTGGGACTAGCCATAGCTGTCTCAGTGCTCGTTTGTTTCGGTACATCGAAGATCATCAGTAGTGCAAGACTGCAGGTTTTAACTGACAAGGAGATATATAAAGCCCTGCCCGATTGGCAGCCGAGATGAAGAGCAACAGCTTAGCTAGAGAGATCGGAGATAAGGATACATGATTTCGGGCGAGCCATTTTCTTAGTATTAGAAGGATATATGTCAGCATTAGCATATCAGTTTGAGGTTGGAAAGACGAGCCGCAGACGACAGCCGAGCCGGCGCAGGGCGGACCCCTCACTGGCTCTGTTTCCACCCCTCGTGGCTGCAAGTGACTCGGCCTGGCACACCATGGGTTCTCTGTCTAAACACATGGAGGATTATCCCCACCAAGGAGGCATGGTTCCCAGCCATAGTGGGCAAATCCCTCCTGTCGTTGGCGGCAGGTGTTTTAGCCACCACAGCCCTTGGGTGGGTAACAAGTCCAAGGTGCGCCGTTCGGGTCGGTGGGCAACGCGGTGGGCTTTTGTTTCCCCACATTGACTCCCGACCGCCGCTGCCCCTCCATCGTCATCGGCCGACGCCTGTGAAAAGCAACCCCTCTCCGCCGTAAGGGCTGCTCCACGTCTGACCTCTACAAAAACAACTCCACGCCCCCGCCGTCCAGCATGGCAGCCACCAGTCTCCCGACCTCACCAGCTTCGCCGCCGCAATGGAAGCATTCGAGTACAACGCCAACCCGGGCCGCGTCGTCTTCGGATCCGGCACCCTGAGCAAGCTCCCCGCAGAGCTCTCGCGCCTCAACGTCTCCGCCCCGCTCCTCCTCAGCACGCCGCAGCAGGTCTCGCAGGCCGAGTCGCTGCGGGACCTGCTCGCCAGCAGCGACGTGCGCGCCGCCGGCCTCTTCTCCGACGCTACCATGCATACCCCGACCCACGTCACCGAGAAGGCTCTCACCTTCGCCCGGGACTCCAAGGCCGACAGCGTCGTGTCCATTGGCGGCGGCAGCACCATCGGCCTGGGCAAGGCCATCTCCATCCGCACCGGCCTGCCGCACGTCTGCATCCCGACCACCTACGCCGGCAGCGAGATGACGCCCATCCTGGGCGAGACGGCCGATGGCAAGAAGACGACGCGCTCCGACCCCAAGATCCTGCCCGGCACCGTCATCTACGACGTCGACCTGACCATGACGCTGCCCGCCGGCCTGAGCGCGACGAGCGGCGTCAATGCCATCGCGCACGCCAGTATGTCCTTGTACAATCCCCCCAAGACCAACCACTAAACTCGAACACCCCCAGTCGAAGCCCTCTACGCCCGCAACACCAACCCCATCATCACGCTGCTCGCCCTCGAAGGCACCAAAGCCCTCGCCACGTCGCTGCCCACCATCGTCCGCGACCCCTCGTCCGCCGCCGCCCGCAGCGCCGCGCAGTACGGCGCGTGGCTGTGCGGCACGTGCCTGGGCAGCGTGGGCATGGCGCTGCACCACAAGCTGTGCCACACGCTGGGCGGCTCCTTCAACCTGCCCCACGCCGAGACGCACACCATCGTCCTGCCGCACGCCCTGGCGTACAACGCGCCGGCTCTGTCGCAAGACACGCTGGCGCGGTTGGCCGAAGCGCTGCCCGGCAGCGAAGGGGATCCGGTAAGGGGATTAAATGTGTTGCTGAAGAGCTTGGGGGTCAAGCGGGCGTTGCGGGACTTTGGGATGAAGGAGGAGGATGTGGGCAGGGCCGCGGAGATTGCGGTGGCGAATCCGTATTGGAATCCGAGGAGCGTGGAGAAGGAGGGCATGAGGGAGTTGATTCGGAGGGCTTGGGCGGGCGAGGATGCGAGGGAGATTTGAGAGAGAGAGAGAGAGAGAGAGAGAGAGAATGGGGGGTTGGTGTTTGTTGGGGTTCGTTTAGGGGAGAGGGAAGAGTGGAAGACGTGCAAGTACGTACACATACGGTCGATAGGCGGTTCAGAATACAAACAACGTGTCCAGTAACCGGTACTGCCGACTCTGTGAGCCGGATTTGTTGATCCTGCCTTGTCTGATGCATACCCCCGGCTGGACTTTTGCGATATACGCCCCACTCGCCGCAGCTCTCCAAACAAACTCGACCAGAAGACCACTACCACCACTCGTAAGCCTCCAAAGCCACCAATAATGGCATCCATCCAACTCAACAACGCCGCCATCAACATCCACCAAGTCATCCGCAGCGGGGCCTCGGACTCTTGTCACCTGTGGAGGTAATTTTCCCGCGGGGTCGGGGCAGCGTTGACGGTGGAGAGAAGAGGAGGGAGTGCAGTTGTTTTCATTCAATATAGCATTTATTCGAATATCAACGTTGCTTGGATGTCGAACATCTGCTGGTCTCTTGTGTCAGGCGGGTCGATCCGATTCAGAATTGCTCGATTCGATCTTTGGCAGGCTGCTGCCCCCTGCGAGCCAAGCGATTCGCCTTGCTCCCCCACTTCCTTCATAAAGTTACTCTTTGTTGAGGTCTTTCGTCGTCATCACTCCTCCTTGTCGGTACGGTAGTCTGTATCTTTTGTTGGGGGAAACCGCGAATGGGGGCTCATGGTTTTCCTGCGGGGAACTTTGCAGTCTGGGAAGTAGATGTGCGGCTGGCGGAGAAATTTGCAGTATCCGGTGGTGCGGAGGGTTCAGAACGGTCCATAAAAGCGGATATATCCTTGTTGGTATATTTGCTGGATGATGAACCATCAGTGTGCACGACAAGAAGCATGCAAGGATGATGCGATACAGCTCAGACGATAGGCTGTTATTCTTGATTTCTTTAGAAGAACTAAGCAAAGGAGGTGGCTGTGGTTTTTTGTTGTACATATTTTTACTTTCAACAAAATTTCCCATGCTCTTTTTTATTTCAAAAGGGAAGAAGAGCAAGAAATGATACAAAAATCATCTTGTGCGTGTGAAGCAATCATCCTCGAGTCGTTTGTGGGAAGTCCCAAATCCAGAAGGCGGGGTAGCAGTTGTTACGTTCACTCAAGCTACCTTGGCAGTTGCATGCGACCACCAAGCACCGGTCTCCTTCTTGGTCTGCTGCCTCCCGTGCTTCTTCTTCTGCTTCTTCTCCGCGTACTGATCGGCCTTGTACTGGAAGATGCTGCCGTCAAACACACGCCTGACATCATCCTTGCGCAGAATGCCGTCTTCGGGCCAGAGAAGAAGGTAGGTAGCAAGCCCTGTAATGCAGGGCGTCAGTAATCGAATCTCAGGAGATAGGGGCTACACTCACACTCCAGGAATGCAGCACTCCACCCAAAGAAATCAAAAGCCATCCTCTGGCCCTTCCAGGCCCTCAGCAGATCCCAAACGTCCAGGCCACCCTTGTTGTCGCGGTCGTACTTGGCGAAGAGATCCTCGAAGTTCTGCGGGCGGAAGCGGCCTTCATTGTCGAACGACATGCTGTCGCTGCCATGCTTGTTCTTGTGTAGGCGCTGGATGTAGATGCGGAAGAAGGGGTCAGGGAGGAGGCCGGGCTGGGTTGGGTAGGAGAGGTTGAAGTTGATAATGAAGGCGGCGAGGAGGGCAAGTGGGATGGACCAGCCCCAGCGGCGGCAGCCAATGTAGGTGTCCCAGGGCCAGATAACACCGTCGTTGTCGGTGTCCCAGTATAGGACGTGTTGTTGGACGACCTGTGAGAAAGAAGTGTCAGTGAGTGGGGTATGGGTGGGAAAACAACAAAGCAGTGATTGAGACGGTGTATCTGGGCTTGCTGGAGGCCGGTCGCTAGACTTACGGTCTTGTCTTGGTGGTTCTTCGTCCACCCACCCTGGACGGTGCCATTCGGAGCTTCCTTGCTGGCTGCCATGGTTGCCCGGGCAGTGCCAGCGTCTAGTAGCGGGTCATTGTCGCCCGGGATGTAGGGTGTCCGCTCGAGGGTGACGGGTACTTCATCGATACCCGTAGCATACGACTTGCCGGGCGGGTAAGACTCGATAGCGCGGCCAACTAGCTCGTGGCCTTGCTGTTGGAGGCGTTCCTTGTCGTCGTCGATGGTGCTGTGAGGAGGGGAGGGGATGCCATGGGCTGGCGAGTGCTGAGCAACATCGGCGTAGGAATGCTCGCTAGTGACCTTGGACGCGGGCTCCATTTTATTGGTGTTGTTGCGGGATTGGTGCGAGCTGTTGGACTTCTTGGGCATGACTTGGGTCGCGTGGTAGGCTTGTAGAGGGAGGGCACCCGAAATGGATGGAAGGTGGAGATGATGAGAGGGCGGGTGGGAGTGGGAGGTATTTTGAAGGGGGAGGGAGGGGACTTGTTGACAATCAATCCCTTACGACTTGCTGGGGAGAGGCATGAAATCGCGGTTTCGTCATCGTTCGTGGTTGGGAAATGGCCTGAGCTTTGGCATGTGAATGGCGATCACTGATGTCGGGCAGGGATCACGCCGCTCCGCCCCGATCTCCGAGCCAACGGGCTGCGTGCAATTGCTCATCCGTCCCTGATCTTCCATCACAATGTCGTCTTCGCTAAGCTCCAGACGCACCCTTCCTCGCCCCGCCCGGATTATGCGGCAGGAGCAGCAAGGAATGCAAGCACAGGAAACCGTTTGCGAATTCCAGTCCGGTCGATAAATCTCGATTCTGGGATACGTTGTGCCTTACCAGATCGAATTTGATTGACCCGCCTCCGGGAAGACTAAAATAAGCATGCCAGAGAGTTTGCTGCATGTGAGAGCCCATAAACTTCGTCATAGCTCTCTGGAAATGGTAAGGACAGTTGTCGGCTATCTACATAACTGGGGTATATTTAAAAGGTCGTATTTGTCAAGTCGTCATCGTACCTCGTAAAAAACAAGAAAAGAAAAGGGAAGATAGAGCCGGTATCTCTGGAGCCTCTCCCCGCGGTCGTCGACCTCTGTACATTCTCGTCGAAACTGGCATCCACCGAAGCTCCCAGCCCGTCTACGTCGTCGCGCCAGATGCTATCGCGCGCATCGCAAAATTCCTCCAGCGCCAAATGCCATCAAATTGTGTCTCGGGAAAGAAAGAGCCGGCAGATTTAGACGTAGTATCTGCGGGAACTGTGGTGGGATCGGCGAGGGCTGCTTGAGTAGCCGCTTCTGGGGCGGTGACTGTGACGGGAGACATGGGTGGTGCGCTTCACAACGACGCGGTCTTCACGGTGGTGGCGGTGGACCAAAAGAGCGAGGAGCTGGGCGCCAAGGTCAGTATGTTGCACACTCATTGCACGCCCGGGGGGACACGTACGAAGGTGATGAAGAAGAAGATGCAGTTCATGATGCCAAAAGCGAAGCAAGCCTTCAGCATTGCGCAAGTCTTGTTGGCATGCAGCGACCATTCGCTGTTGAGCTGGATGCCAAAGTAGCCGACGACGCCGAGGGTGGTGTAGAAGGAATCTCTTTCGAAGCTGACGCAGTTGGCACCGGCAATCCCGCGCAGCTCGTAGACGGCAGCAATGAAGAGACCGACGAAGCCAAGGTCAACGACGGCGACGAAGAGGGCGGAGTGACGGGCGCGGGCATATGCGACTAGGGTTGCGATGGTCCACGCTGCGCCGAGCACGGATGCGATGAACAGGATCAGAATGAAGTCGGGAGTGAGGGCATTCTGCGAGACGTAGCCGTGGACGAACCAGGCCAGCATGCCCAGGGTGGGAATGAGGGTGAGGATCTGGAAGATCCGGAAGGAGATGAAGAGGAAGCCGGAGATCATGGTGACGGCGATCAGCGCCCAGTAGGCGGGGGCGGGGTCGGCGCCGAGGTGGTGAGGTGCGCTGAGTCGAGGCGAGACGGCGGCAGCGACAGCAAGCGGGACGAGAGCAAGCGGGCTGCTTGGGAGGGCGGAGTGTTTATATGCGCGTTGCGGGGATGGGCGTGCTGTTGCGTGTTTGCTGGCAGTCGGGAAGAGCTATAGTCGGAGCACGGGCAACGGGCGACAGCAACGCAGAGAGTTTACGGGCGAAGAAGCTTTGCATCGCGCAGGCAGGTGACGTAGCGCTAATAAGAGGCCGCCAGCAGCGTCGCGATCAAGATTTCTGCAGGCGGGAGCGAGAAGGCTGGGGAGGAGGCTGGCGAACAGTTGGGCGCGGGCCGGGCAAGCGAGGCTGCGCGGGCGTTGAGTGGCTGATGCGGGCGGACGAGGAGCCGGAGGAGGAAAGGGGGGGGGCCTGGCGAGCGCGAGAGCTGCTGCCATGCTCCCTCCATCCCTCCCTCCCTCGCTCACTCACCTCGTCAAGCCAAATCAGCCTGCGGCCGCACCATTGCCCATACGCCTTTGCTTTTTCCCGACCCCACGGACGCCACCAGTCATGGCCCGATCGCAGCGCCGCCTCGACTCAGGCCCCGGGCGCTGGACGTGCAGCGCTTCCTCGCGGCAGGGCGGCTGATGTCTCCCGTCGCATCGCACAGAGGCCCAGAGCCTGCCGGTGGCCTGTCCCGTTCGCCTCAGCCCGCTGCCATCGCCCTCAGCACCCGCTGAAACATGCCGCCTCGCGTCGCCCCGCCACGACACGGAGGATGCGGCTGGCAAACAGCGCAATCACCACAAATTTGCGACTTGACGAGGCACAGTGCTGAGTTATATGACGGCTGCTGGGGTCCTGAACGGAGGGCGCACGCCGCTCGACTCCGACGCAGCGGGAGCGAGCTGCTAGAAGCCGCGCCGAAGAGCGGAGCATGCCCTTTTGGTCGCTGTCTGCCGGCCCAGCCCACGACACCATGCCCGTCCGGGGAGCTGCCTTATCGCGACCACTCAGCGCGCAGCCGCCTTGGCCCAGCGCGCCCAGCACCGCAACTGACTTTGCCGCGACTCGTCCCCAGCATGGATGCGCCTGTGCCTGGACTGCGCCGCATCCCCATGGCCTGCCCGTGTTGGTGCCCTGCGCGCGAGCTCCGCTTTATCACTTGCGCATCTGTTATATTGAGCCAATGCATGTGGTGGAACCTCTTGTGGCGCCACGCAAGGGACTGTGAGCCCTCATATACCCACTGCTCCACTCGTGCCCTTCCTCTTGTTCTTCACCTACGAGATCGTCGTCCGTCTTTCCTCTTCTTCGTCCCGACCTGCCTGATCGCCCGACCGGCCTTGGTTCCCCGGACTTGTTTCAGCCTTGTACGGCAGAGCCGGCCCTCCCTCACTGCCCACACCTGTGCTCCTCGATCGGGCCCCGCCGTGACTGGACTGTTCCATTTTAACCTCTGCCTACCACTGTCCAGCGCGTGCGAGTGAGATTGCTCACTACTCCTCCCCTCCACTCAGCTTCTACGTCCCGTCATCCTAACCGGCCCCGGCTCGAGTCAGCCACAGCTCCTGCAAGCTGCGCGAATACTGCATAAGCAAGCCTTCATATTCGCGTCCCTCCCGTCGGGCTGTTTCCAGCAAGAAGATCGATTCTCTTCCATCCCCGGCTTCCGAATCGCTTGCCGCCCGCCAATTGCATCTCCACCGCTAGTTCGTGGCTCCTTAAACTATACGTGATCTGCCCTCCGCCAGTTCCTTTTTTTCTACGCTCCCACCCCTTCGCCAATGAGTCCCTTCTTGGCCCCACCGAAGATCTTCGCTTGAGCTGATAAGCTTGCACCCGATGTCAGCCGGCTCCCGAGTCTGAATCCTGCCCCCATTGTCTTTCCTTGACAACTCCACGTGTTCCTTCTTTGTCCCACCACGCTCTTTCAGGTCTGAGGTACGCGAGCGAGCCAGACGTTGACGGTCCGATTTCTCCGCCGCAATGTCTGGAAGAGGGGCAACAAGCCGGAAGGCCATTAAGAAAAATATCGAAAAGACCGAGAAGAAGAAAGAGGCCAAGGAGTTCGCGGATGAGCTGGCAAGGCCTCCTTCGGAGTCCGGCTGGAATCTCCCAATTCGTGGCACATCATCAAATCGACGAGGTTCCTTCACAGCGAGTATCAGCACTCACAGCTCCGACAGATCAAGGGGAAGCGACAAGATCAGAGCTGCCACTCCTGGCCTGTTTGGGTCCGAAGCGAAGGATCAAAAGAGGTATGCTGTGAAAGGCAAGGAAACTACCGCCCCGCGAGGCCGCGGCGGCGGTGTCCCGCCAAAGTCTGCCCAGTCCACCAGCGAGACCTTCCACTCGAATGAAAGCTACGAGTCGGATCCAAGGTCCGCAAAAGGCGTGCCACCGCAGCTGTCGGATCGGGAGAAAGTATGGGCGAGTATGAAGATTTGGAATGGAAACGGCCAGCCTACATCGCGATGGCGAGGCTTCGAGCATGTGAGCCGCGTTTGTCCATTTGGCTCGGGTGAAAGCTAATAGGGCCAGGACACGGACATGTACATGCCGACTGGTGATTGTCTGGTTTATTTTAGCGAAGACAACAACAGCCACAACGAGCCACGCCCTATGCTGCGTGTGCACATTGACAAATTGCAAGAAGCGCGTTCATCTTTCCTCAGCAACCTCGTCACTTACGGCGAAATCGAGCAGGAAGACTACTCACCTCCGCCTAGTGTTACTGGCTCCGCCACTTCGCCGCCTGCGTACCCTCTCACCTCTTCCAACCTAGGTTATCTGGACGAAGACGCAATATCACCAACAAGAGACCTTTCAGACCGTGGTATGACATCACCCTCCCGACAACTGGCCCCTCAGTCAGTAAGGTCCTCTGAGAGCGCCTATGGAGTGAATCACCTGCTTCGAAACCCCCGTCTTTCAGCCTTTCCAACACCACCTCGCTCTCGGACTCAAAGTGACGTAGCCTCTTCAGCAGATTTGAGTAATCAGGAAGTCGAAGTAACGCACGAGATCTGGTTTCCCGCGCCATCCTATATCAAAACTCCTCATGCACAACGCCGTCATCACGTCGCGACCAGGAATTTCCTCGCTCTGCTGTACAACAAGCCGATCGTTGGTTCAGACCTGTTCGAGATGCTTTCTGAGCTGCAAATGGTCATGGACATCATGTACGAACTGAACGAGCCCAACCGGCGGCCGAATACTGCCGCTATCATTGTCGACTATATTGTTGAGAGGCGGCTCGACGATGTAAGGGGAAGTTTGACCAATGCACTCGGCCTACTCGCATGGAGCGAGAAACTCGACGTCGGTTGGGATCAGGGGTACCTTGAATCATTCGTTCACGCGGTAGGGATGCTGACTCGGAGCTCTTTCGACCGGCCGGAGTTTAAGAGACTCTCACCCGTAACTCGACATAATCTTGAGAAAGCCTATAATGGGATGCAGATCAAGATATTGAACGCGGAAGAAAAGCTCAGCACATTCGCCTTCCCGGAATTATGGCATTTGCCCAACGTCGTCGCCAACAGCCCAGCGTTCAGAGCGTCGGAGTCTTTCCGAGACTGGCTGAAGCGATACTTTGCCCGCACCTTCGAACAATGGCCCCCGAAGATACATCAGCACGGCCATTGGGTTACGAGGGAGTTGGTTCACAAACTACAGGGCGATTTTGGCGCAATATATGATGTGCTCATCAATCGCGACATCGTCTGGACCGACAACGAGGCGCGACATACCCGCAAATGGGAAATGGTCAGCAAGACAGCGATGACGGACATCTTCTCACCGGACCTGCCGGGCATGCCTATAACGGACATGCTAATTAGCTTCGACAACCAGCATGGATATCTCCATATCCCTCACCCCTACCCGCTCCTCCCTCGTCGCGTGTCGTCGCTCACAGCCGCACCGGCTAAGAAGAAAAACATTTTTGGAATCGGCAAAAAGGACAAGATGGCATCTCCGCGGGACCCATCAGAGCATATGAAAATCTCCTTGGCCTTCGGCGATGCCACTAACATAAATAAATTGGGCATGATGCTTGAAGGTAAGCTTTTTCCCGTCCTCCCCCTTCCCCGAAGCCCGACACCTTGGCACCTGAACCTTAAATCCGCACCCCGGCTCGTAAACGCAATCCTATAGTATCCAATTTCACTGCGACAGAAGTGACACAACTGATTCAAAACTTTTTTTCCCGCGAAACAGCCAATGATCTCCGTGACGAATTCCTCGAATACGAAAAGGCCGTGGCCGCGGATCTGCGTGACGTCCCGGCCGCGGACGCTCGCCTGGGCCGCTGGCTGCTTCTGTACGGCATTCTTCAGGTGCTGTCGACGCTCTCGGTTGACACGGAGGGTATCAAGTATAAGGCCGACGTCCCCTACTTCCTCTCCCCGTCCCTCGAGAACTGCCCGCCGTGGCCGCCAGCCCGAAGCCTGACCGGCACCCGCCGCGTCCCCTCCGCTGTCGCTGTCAGGGAGGCCAGCCAGCGCCAGAGCCATTGCTGGCTGGCGCCGCTTCGCTGGGAGGGCGGCAGCGAGGCCGCGGCCGTCGAGCTCAACGCTGGCGGCGAGGTGCCGCTCGTCCTGACCAGCAGCCCCCGCCACAATCAACTCCACCACCACCATCCCCAGCAGAATGTCCAGCATCTCCAGGAAGATGAGGCGAATAGCCTGCTGCCCCCACCCCCGCGCTCGGAAAGCCGCATCTCGGAGCTCGATGGTCGTCTGCTGAACGAGCGTGACCGGAAGGTCCGCATGCACCAGTTTGAGCAGAAGCTGCTAGCCCAGCGCCGCGAGTTCGACGAGTACGAGGCCCGCTACGCCGGGCTGCGTGGGGCCACCAACCTTGAGGATCGGCCGCTAGCGGCGGTTGGGGAGCACCCGCAGCAGCAGCAAGAGCGCAGGAGGAGGGGGTCGGAGAAGGAGTATTACGGCGTTGTTAATGCAGCGGCAGGAGACATGCTGCCGCCGCCGCTGTCGAGGGGGAGAGACCGCAAGGAGAGTTTCTCGCGGCCGGACGTCCCGCTGAGGAGTCCACTCAGGAGTCCGCCGGGGGGTCGGATGGGGAGGGATAGGGAGAGGGAGAAGGAGTTGCCGAGGAGGTTGATGGAGTACTTTGTCGACGAGGACGATGTTGAGGGGGAGAGGGAAGGGGAGCTCTTGCCGGGGTATGCGAGATGAGAGAGAGAGAGAGCTTTTATCAGGTAGTGTGCGATATCCGCGCTCCATGAAAGGGTGTCGGCTTTTTTGGTGATTGCGTATGCTTGCATGTCTGACTTTCACGGCCGCGGAATTTCTAGATGGAAAAATGCATGGATACGGTTAAATGATTGGATCGGATTGGGCATACTGGGTTGATTTCAACATGTATTGCAGTATGGCTTTTG
>JAJJID010000142.1:0-85167 GCA_022204955.1 Macrophomina pseudophaseolina
GACAGTTGTCGCCACTGCGGTGCAGGTCAGCGGAGTGGCGGGAGGCAGAAGAAGGGGATAGACGGACTATTGGTACAGGTCTCCGCGCGTAGGCGATGCATCTGTCTCGTACTTGTTATGCGAGCCTGAGAGGCCTTGCGGCTGAGTAAGGAGGTTGAGTAGGTTTGCGGTACTGGGCGCGCCACCGATGGACCAGCTGAGGCCGTCGCCATCCATTACCGCGCCGTAGACGGACAGGAACGTGCCAAGGTCGAGACCCATGCCGTATACTGTGTATGTGGTTCAGCTGACGTAGTAGCTTCCGTGGCTGTGATGCTGTACTAACCCTGTTTTGTGGCCTGGACGAACTGCGTGATTGTTGCGACGCCATTGCTGAAGAAAATCAGTGTCAAGATTTCAGGAATGCAGTTGTGGAGAACTCACTGGGGTAAATAGTTGCTATACTTTGTCAGTATAGGAAGACCTGTGAGACTTGTTGAACACTTACTGGTTCGCTAAGGCATTCAGACCCGGGCAGGGCCCTCTCTGGTCACCGGGGCCAGGGGGCACGAAAGTGTGAGCTCCCGAGACGTCAATCCTCTGTGCCGCTGCATCGAACCCGGGGCTAATTCCATTCACTCTTTTCTCCGTGTGAGATGCCTGAGCAGCGTATTGTTCTGCCAGAGCAGGAAAGGCTGCGGACTGGCCGGCAAGGGTTAGTGCGCCCAATGCAATCCAGGCAGACGGCATTCTTGAGTATATCTTCGCCAATGGATCAAATTACGAGAAGGTGACCTGTTCACAGATGTCCAAGACCTGCCTCTGTAGAGCGACAGATCGGAGGCAGCAATATATACCTACCTACCACGACCTCTCGGATGCAACCTACCTGCAGTGCTCCAGCCACAAGCATCACCGGGCTTGACTACAGAAGCCGAAGGGCGTCAACAGCCAGTCGAAGCGCCTCGGTATTTTTCCATTTGGCAAGGTACCAAGCTGAAATGGAGAGGGGAAAAGAAGACCGGGACTAACCCATGAGTTAGCGACCAGTCGAAGCAAGGCTACTGGGCTGGGAAAATTGCCTGACACGGTAGTGATCTACAAAAGGCCATCCGAAAGGGACGCATGATTCCCGGCTACTAAGTCAAGCTTATGATTTGAGTTGCAGCGCTAAGAGATTGAGGACGAATCGGCCGGGGGACAAAGCACTAGAACGGGCACGCGGAGTCCTGAGATGGGAAGGGAGACACCCAAGGTGCAGGAGGTTTCCGATCTTGGTTGAAGATGGCGTGCAATTCTGAGTAAGGGTATATTCTGATTGGTCCGCTGGAGGGGTCGGTCTCTGTAGCTTCGGGAAGGGTGGTGCCGGTTTCCTGGAGCAGCATTTGTGGCCGGCAGCCACCCCAGGGTTGTAAGTTATTATGACGCGCGAGCGCAGTCCAGGCTTCTTAGCCGTTCGCTTCCTTGGGGTTCAGTTGGGTCGCTTCGATGCTTCGCTCAAATTAATAGGTGCGAGCCGGTGTTGAGGTCTCAGGTGGGGAAACGTCAGCAAAACAGCACTTGTTCCGCCTCACTTGGACATACTGCGAGCTGCCAGATCCAGAACGCGGGTAAAGGGAGGTATAGCATAGGAGAAGACGGGCAGAGGGCGGGTAGACGATCGTCCCGCAGCGCGGACACCATCTTCCCCGCATGCCATGCATTCTGTGCGACGTGTGACTGAGGCTTGTTCGTAGCGGCGCAGCAGCTGCGTGTGGGGAGAGGATAATAGGGTAGGGTGAGAAGCAAGCGGTGGCGTCGCTGGAGCACTTCTTCACTCGCTGCGACCTGGGTGTTGGGAAATGCAGAATCCCGAAGCTATGGCTCGTCCGCGGATGGACCCATTGCTCAAGGCCGGCAAATCACGCAAGACACCGTTGTGTTTCCAACTGGGCGGGCACGGCAACCAAAGTTTAGTGTCAGTTACTTCGAACGATTCGTCGTCAGACGTTCGAAGCAAGGTTTCAAAGAGCACGATACGGGTTGGCACACCGGTGCAGATATTGAAGGCAGAGTCCAGACCGTACCCTTCGTCCAGGCAGCTCTGTCGAACGAGCTCAAAGTACTGGCGGGTTTCAACAATTGAGACACTGCATCCGAAGTCCAGCACATCCGGCTCCAAGGTGACAAGTTGGGGGGCAGTGGTTGGACAGCACAGGGGAAGCGTGAAAGGGAAAGTGCTGCACAGCATTACTGGTCTTAAGCCAAGTGTCGCCTAGCACATGCAGAGACACGCAGCGGTAGGGGCGGGATGTGTGCACGTCTTATGTGGAGCCGAGCTGCAGGAATGCAGCAGCGAGCTTGGCGAGGCGGCGTGGGGGCATTGAGCAGGATTTCCGGATGGATGCTCGAGCGAAGCCAAGGTCACGTGCTGCATCGGGTCGAAGATCGGTCTGGCAGGCGGCACGCGGAGAGGTTTGCGATTCAAGAGGGGACGGCGACCGGGGACTGCGACCGGGGACTTCCGGATGGCGATGGGAGTGTAGGGCAGAGGCGGTCGGCGTGGGAGAGGGACCAGAAGGAACGGCGACGGCTCACTTCCTCTTGCTGGGGCAGACGAAACCGCCAGAGAGAATGGGTGGACTTGCCGCAAACAGACGGTAGGGCCTGACAGCACAGACAGATGGCGCAAGCCAAGTGCCGACGAAACGCTGGAGAATACGACCGGTTTCCCGGCCACGGCTTCATTTCGCTTCTCTAGGATGGGCCAGACAGGGCGACGCGCCAGCTGGCCGACAGTGCCCGGCGTTCTGCGCGAGGCACGGAAATCGACGCGCGCAGGCAGGAAGGGAAAGGAAAGGAAAGAGAAGGTGGAGGAAGAAAAGAAGAGCCAGTGTGAGGCGAGCCGCCACAGCTCCGCAGCGGGATTTCTGGCAGCAGCAGCGGGTGGGGGAGGAGGATGGCGATGGGCGGGCGAGGCAGATGGCGCAGCGCTCAGGGTCCCCCCGCGCGCGCCTCCTCCTCCTCCTGCTGCTGCCGCTGTTGCTGCTGCTGTTCTGTGCGCCCTCTCGCCTCGCCCGTGTTCCATCTGTGCTTTCCTCCACCCGCGGCGCACGGATCGCGCGGTGCTCCTGGCTCAAAAGCTTAGCATAGCCTATCCGTTCCCGTCGCAGCCAGCCCTCGCCTCTTGCGCTCCACCACAATTCCATCACGGTTACCATACCGGCCATCAAAACGCTCGCTTTTCATGCTTAGCTGCTGCCCCAGCCTGCCCTTTGCGGCGTGCTAGGCGCGGGTGTCGACGCATGCCGCGGCGAATATGGCGCATCCGCGGCCTTTGTCAGGTAACATTTCAGCTAGCCTGCCTTTGTCAACGCCGTCAGACGAAAATGCCGCAGCCAGCTGTTTCTCTTTCCACACACACCGCCGCCTGCAGCCAGGCCTGCCTGGCTGCCATGCGAGATCCAGCGCTGTCCCTCAGGATCTGGCAGTGACCACACAGCCACCCTGCCCTGGCAATCACCGAAAATCCCGCAATGACATGCGCCTCCGTAGACCGTTGGCACTATATGAGCCTCACTGTGAGCGGCGTTGTCTGCCTTTCTCACGCTTTCCTGGCCGTCGCCTCGTCGTGTGTGCTCTGCTTCGCTCTGCTTGCTGGCGGTCCCTCCTTGTCAACCCTCCCAAAAAATCCCGCACCAGCAGCACCACTGAGCATCTCCTGCCTGCCCCATGGCCGAAGCAAGCTCGGCCGCTCCTCCGGTGTCCAATCCCAGGGACCTGGGCGATGACCCTGACCTCATCTCCAAAGCCCCCAATCGCATCCGCTACGCCGATGATGTCGAGGCCCAGCGTCGCAGGAGTCTGCGTCGCCGCGGCTCCACCGAGTCGGCCTTGTCTGCTCGCACCTCGCGCTCCTTTGCTCGTCGCGAGGTTGAGCCTGGGGTTGCCCTGCCCATTCAGTTCCGCACTTTGTATGGTCCGGCCGGGCTCCCTCAAGTCCCTCCCGCTGACGCTTGCCAGATCCTTCAACGTCGAACAAAGCCAGGCCAAGGAGGCTGAAGAGATTGACCTCAAGGCGAAGCCCAAAAAGAAGGCTGGCGACGAGTTTGGTAAGCGAGCGACAGCTGCCGTTGGCTGAGGTGTTGCAGTGCTGACCTCGTAGACTATGCTACCATTGACTGGCACCTGATCACCCCTAACGAACTGTGCCTTCGCCTGTCAACGTCCATCCAACAGGGTCTCACTCGTGATGCCGCCACTCGCAAGCTCAAGGAATACGGCCCCAATGTCCCCTCGCCTCCTCCGTCAACATGGTTTCGCAAATTCGTAGGATACTTCTTCGGCGGCTTCGGCACCATCCTCCTGACAGCGTCCATCCTCGTTTTCATCGCATGGAAGCCTCTTGGAGACCCTCCAGCCATAGCCAACCTGGCTCTGGCGATTGTGCTGGCCGCCGTTTTCTTCATACAGGCCTTCTTCAACTTCTATCAAGGTGCGCTTAACACTCGGTCATCATGGCCATGACTGACACAGCCGCAGACTGGACTAGCTCCAGGGTCATGTCTTCCATCAAGACGATGCTGCCTGAGGAGTGCCTCTTGCTTCGCGACGGCACCAAGATGCACCTACAGGGCTCAGATATCGTTCCCGGTGATGTTTTGTACATCAAGATGGGCGACAAGCTCCCTGCCGATGTTCGCTTTATTGAAGCTTCGCCGGATGCCAAGTTCGATCGTTCCATCCTTACCGGTGAAACAGCCCCTCTTCGCGGCACAGTTGAGTCGGTAAGCTTGACAACCCCGAGGCCAGACTCGAAAGTATTGCAACAGCAAGTGCAAACAGGCATGTCGAGTTGAAGCAGCCGCTTGCACGTATGTGTCATCCCTTCTTGTGGACGCTTACATCCGGACGGCTGCTTTGACTACGCACGGCAGGAGCACTGTGCAATACTTGGAGAGTTGGCCGCGCTCTGCACAGCCATTGCCTCTGCTAACTTAAATAGACCGATGACAACTTCCTTGAAACCGCATGTATTGGTTTGGCAGGTACTCATTGCGTTTCCGGCTCTGCTGTTGGCATTGTCATCGGCACCGGCGATCTTTCTGTGTTCGGTCGTCTTGCGAAACTCACCAGTACCCCCAAGGCTGGTCTGACCAACCTGGAGAGGGAGATTTACCTCTTCGTCGGCATCATTGTCTGCATAATGACTTCCATGGTCGTCATCGTCATCGCTGTGTGGGCTGGCTGGCTCCGTAAAGACCACCCTGACTGGATCAACGTCCCGCTGCTCATTGTCGACTGTGTCAGTGTAGCTGTGGCATTCATTCCTGAAGTAGGTTGCCTCTGGTCGGCGAAAATAATACGCTTTGCTAACAGTACTCTAGGGTCTGCCCATTGCCGTTACCGCCAGCTTGACCATCGTCGCCAACATCATGAGGCAGAACAAGGTCCTCTGCAAGTCTCTCAAGACTGTGGAGACCCTGGGCTCGGTCAGCGTCATCTGCTCCGACAAGACCGGCACCTTGACGAAGAACCAGATGCGTGTGACCGACTGCCTTGTCGGCCGCGATGCTCTGACTGCGACCGAGGCAGTCGGCAAGGTTCAGCTCTCGCGCGCTGCAATCGACATCACTGAGCCTTCCCTCGGCTGTAAGCAGCTTGCCCTGATCGGCAGCATCTGCAATGCTGGCGAATTTGATGCTTCTACGATGGACCAGCCCCTGTCTGAGCGCAAGATCAACGGCGACGCTACTGATACTGCTGTCCTTCGCTTCTCCGAGGGCCTCACATCTGTCCACGAGAGCCGGCAGAAATGGCGCAACATCTACCGCGTGGCTTTCAACAGCAAGAACAAGTTCATGATTCAGGTCGCCCAGCGGGATACCTTCGAGCCCAGCAATGACGCTCTCCTAGACAGCGAGAACCCCAGGCCCGAGGACCAGGTTTTGATGATCAAGGGTGCTCCAGATATCCTCCTGCCTAGGTGCACACGCTACATGGACTACGAAGGACGCGCACAGCCCATTGCTGATGCCGACAAACAGCTTATCGAGGACGCGAAAAACATCTGGTCGAAGCAAGGAAAACGGGTTATCTTGATGGCGCAGAAGATCCTTCCCAAGCACGTTGCCGGGCTCGACGTGCAGTCGGTGCACTATGAGAATGCCATTATGGGCGAGGGCTCCAACGGCCTCATGCTCGTCGGTCTCGTCGCCATCGTGGATCCGCCCAGAGACGAAATTCCCGAGGTGGTGAAGACGCTGCGCGGTGCGGGCATCAAAATTTTCATGGTCACCGGCGACTTCCAACTAACGGCCGCAGCCATTGCGGCCGAGTGCGGTATCATCACGAACTCGCCCGATAATGTCCATGACGTATCATGTCTCTGGATGAAGAGCGACCGCATACCCGGCGAGAAGTCGCCCGAAATAGTCCCCTCCCTCCCCACCACGCCCGGGACGCCGCGCTCCATCGTCCTCAGCGGCGGCGACATGAACTCTCTTACCGACGACCAATGGGACGCGCTCTGCAAGTACGACGAGATCGTCTTCGCGCGCACCACCCCCGAGCAGAAACTCAAGATCGTGACTGAGCTGCAGGAGCGCCACGAGACGGTGGGCATGACGGGCGACGGCGTCAATGATGCGCCGTCGCTCAAGCAAGCAGACATCGGCATCGCCATGGGCGGTGGTAGCGATATCGCCATCGAGGCGGCCGACATGGTCCTCCTCGAGTCCTTCTCGGCTGTCGTGGAGGCGGTCAAGTACGGGCGGGTCGTCTTCGACAACCTCAAGAAGACCATCTGCTACCTGCTGCCGGCCGGCTCGTTCTCGGAATTCTGGCCCGTCATGACAAACGTTGTGTTTGGGCTGCCGCAGGTCCTCTCGTCCTTCCTGATGATCATTATCTGCTGCTTCACCGATTGTGCCGCCGCGACGGCCATCGCGTACGAGAAGCCCGAGGCGGACGTCCTGCTGCAACGCCCCCGCAATCCGCGCAAGGACCGCCTCGTCGACTGGAAGCTCATCCTGCATGCCTACGGCGTCATCGGCGTCCTGCAGTCCGTCTCGTCGTTCGCCATGGCGTATTGGTTCGCCCAGCGCCAGGGCATTGCCTTTTCGGTCCTGTGGTTCGGCTTCGGCGCCGTGCCCGACGGCATGTCGGAGGAGCGCTACACCCAGATCCTCAACCAGGCCAGCTCCATCTACTTTGTCAACCTCGTCGTCATGCAGTGGTTCAACCTTATGGCCGTGCGCACCCGGCGCCTGTCTATCCTCGAGCACCCTCCCCTGTGGGTCAAGGAGACCCGCAACCTCTGGCTCTTCCCGGCCATTCTGTTTTCGCTCGGCATCGCGTTCTTGTTCTTGTATCCGAAGAAGCTGCAGGATACCTTGGCGACGACGAGTGTGCCTGTCGAGCATTGGTTCTTGCCCATGGCATTTGGAATGGGAATATTGTTGCTGGATGAGGCGAGGAAGTATGCCGCGAGGAGGTGGCCGAAGGGGTTTGTGGCCAGGATTGCGTGGTAGATGATGGTAGTTCTGTGTACCCTCTTTTGCATTTTTTTTTATTGTTGATATGATTCTCTCTGGCCGGTATTGGTAAGCAATGAGAAACTTAGTTGTAGATGATAGAATATAGAGAGGTCGTGCGAGGAATGATTGAATGAAAGGATTTACGAAGTACGGCCGCTTTGACTGGGTCTTATTCATTCTGTTATTTTTCGAACCTGGAAGGTATCCTGCTACCGCTGAAGCGCTGGATTTTCTTTGATATAATTCGAAAATGCCCGCTTAAGCAATGTTGTCGGATACGTGCCTGTTTGAGAGGCCAAATCCATCTGTAATGATCTGTGAAACAGCACATAGATATAACTTAAAGGGCCATTGCATAGATCCATTAATCATTATTTAGGAGACATTCGAGTCAATCAGTATCGCCGTGTAAGAAAGCTTAAAAGGGCACTCGAAAGTTTCAATCTTTGGCTCATGTTCAGCACTCACTGCCCACATCTCACCACCTAACAGGCAAGCTGTGCATGTGAGCCGGCGAAGAAGTGGATCAGTATGCGCGCATGACAATTTTTGGAAGCCGCTCGCAGCCTTCTGACTCATGGAGCAAGCAGTGATTGCCGTTAAGCAAGCCGCGGAGCCAAGTGCCAGACACTGTAAAACGCATATTGAACTGGAAATCATGCATTCAACACGAATATCTCAAAGAAAATCTCTAGCGGTGTATAGGTTTTGACTGGCAACACTGTTTGAAGCACTGATTAATCAGCGTGATTGCACGTGAGCTTGATCGGCCAGCACCGTTTATGCCCAACTCGAAGCAGAGCCAAATCGAATGCAACTTCTGACTGGACCCCCGTAAGGTTTTCTGCATGAACAAAAATGGTAGTTTGACAGAGATGATGTCGAAGCACAGCCTCATCAACCAGCCACCACTATAAAATCGGCCTCATTAGGTTGGGGTCTCTCTTTCCCGGAATAAATGCGACCACCTGCGAACATCTCGAAAGCGAAGTACCACAAATCCGACTGACGAGCCTTCCTACACCTCGCAGCTTCGATTATGGACCATCGCCTACGGCAGATCATATAAATATCTACAGATGTATGCCCACCAACTATCTCTTCAGCGCAACTGGCTCAAGCGCAGACACGACTCTACCTACTCTCTACTACGGTCACCACCATCCACCAAATCTGAGTATTTTATCAACCGCGTTTTTAAGTTCACTCCTGTAAACAACCAATCAACCGCTTTTCGGATGAGTAAATTCCGACGAAAGCATAATAGATAAACCTATTTTAAGATCTACCGGCGGGATGACCACTCCTTTCGCCATATTCGAGAACCGCACTGCCACAAGCCGTATGTGTTCGCTCTCCAGCCACTCTTCCACCAAGACGGCGCCTAAGAATCTATCTAAGCTAGAGCTGAGCACTCCCTTCAGTTCCACGTCCCCCTTGCTTCCAGTGAAGGACCTCAGAGATGCTATCAGTGAGCCCGACACACGCGACTCCGAGCCGATGGTATTTCTCAAGCCTAAGAAGCAACGTTTCACCATCTTCGAGGACAGCATGACAACCACTCAGAAAACCCCCTATTCCAACCCCGCCACTACGCCTGAGGTCCACCTTCTTCCTCGTGAGGACGCCAAGCCCAGCGGCATTCCAGGCATTGTGGATGACTCGATCATGTTCACAGAACCGTTCACGCCGGCCATGAACCGTGGTCACGCTGTTCGTGACACTGAGGTCCACGGCCCCCAGCAGCCTGTTCCCACCTTATCGCTGCGCACGAGAGCCGTGAGCTAGTCCAAGAAGGTATTTTCCTACATTATGGACATAGCCCGCGCCAGGTACACACCCAACGCCCGCCTGGCGGGGGCATTCGACATTGTGCGTGCTGAGGAGGAGAAGACCGTCGACGCCCACCAGGGCTCCTGGCCGACGACTAGTTCACAGCCCTGGAGGAACCGGTCCAACTCGAGCTCCTATACGCTGACTGGGCAAGAGACCGGCGAGACTTCCCCTCGCTGGTCCCACCAGGCGAAGTCGGCGCATGCGACTCCACCTCAGCAGTCGGCGGCCCCGGCTCGTGAGCAGTCCTTAACCCCTGCTCCGACGCCTGCCAGATACATTAGGCACCCTCGTAAATCGATGGTTCCTCTCATGAAGGCTAGTCCCGAGGAGAGCGTCGAGAGGGGCAAGCTGTGAGCCATGTCAAGCGGCGAGAAGGCGCAGCCGGGCGGTCAACTTGTCCGCAGGCAGGAGGGCAAGGGCGGGAAGAAGCCGTTGCGTCTGCCGGACTACATCACCAGGCACGACTAGATGACGCGGGGCCAAATCCAGCGAGGGGCAACGCTGAGCATGGAGCAGACTTTTTCCTCTTCCTCCTCCTCCTCCTCTTCTTCTTCTTCTTCATCGTCGGCGTGGGAAAGCATTCAGCGTTACCACCAAGTTTTCAGTTCGGACTGTAGGAGTTCCGACGTGTGGCCTGATGTTTTCTGGCCCTTGTGGATTTTGGGGGCATCTGGTTCTGACATAGCAAGTTTTTCTGGGTTTGCTTTCTTGCCTTCAGGTCTGATGCGCTCTTCAGGATGAGCATAACCCGCAGCGAGCACACTGAGTGTAGTCATGGTTTGGGCTTTTTTCTTTCGGCGCAAGTAATAATCAGGAGACGTCTACAGGCCTCGGAACTCTCATTCCGGCGTCGGAGAGCTGCAGTGGTCGTCATTTCGGCAAAAGTTCACAAAACCAATATCAAAACACCGATCACACAGCTGGACGATATGACTCATGACCGTCTTCTTCAACCGTTCCTCGGAGTTACCACCGCCAATTTATACAAAGGGATATCGGATCGGGGAGACGCTTCCGATCCAATTTCTTGTTCCGCGAATGCGGAGGCGCGGAATTGCACTCACCCCGCAAACTCTATATTTCCAGGATTTAGCCATCCTCCGCTCCAAAATCAGACACGCAAGACGGCGTATGTCTGAGACAGAAATAAGCACACTGCCGATTCCGTGTTCATGTATGTGTGTGGGTGTGCGCGCGCGTATGACATTGCCTCGTGCGTACACCAAAAACCTGTCATGAGACACTGCAATATGGCGACATCGGTAATATACTACCGACGACAAAAAGCAGCAAGTCCGAAAAACCGTGACAACGTCGCCTCCAAAACGCTTCTGCATATCCTTCAAACGTGCAGGCAAAAATTGCTGTAGGCGTCATTTTTTGCCTTTTTCGCATTCTTTCCGACCCGCCTCACGGGACCGACAGCCTTTTGTTCCTTGCAATGCTGAATATGTAACGCGTGTTCTGCACCCTTGCTCGAAAGCTGGCATGGTGAGCAGCTGGCTGCAACGGATACGGGCATCAAAAGTATGTAGGTTGCAGCGGCATAGCAAAGCAAGAGCGAGGAGGAGTAAGCATAACGTCCAATTTTCACAAGGCTAAACAGGGGCCCCAGACAGAGTTTGTATACGGAATACGGGTCCCCGTACCGGCAAGGATCAAGGGCGAAAGTAATTGCATAGCTGTGGTTATGGAAGAAAGAATAAAAATAACACGTCGGTAGTTTCCTACTAATATGGATTCTTCAATGCCCCGTGAACCCAATCACACTGGCTACGTGGCTGCGTAGTCTCATGCTCCAACTACCAGTAAAGAGCGACCCCGGAGCCATCTCCAGCCCAATGACGTGCATACTCGGACCTGTACTTTTCGGCAGCCGACCGAAGGGGACAAAACAAACTTCATACACTATAACTACCGATACATAAGATCGTCACGAATATTAATCAGGCTTGAGCCACCACCATGCCAGGCTCATCATTTGCTCCCAGCGGAAAAACCGTAACTGAAAGTGAACAGAAAGAGAGCACGAGTACACTCCCTCACGCAACGAGCCCCAATCCGCAAACCACACTCAGTGAAATAGTGAACAATCCCGATTTGCACTACCCGCATCTGATCACAATTGGTATAAACGCTCCCATATGCTTTTCACCCCCCATACACATCCTCACACCACTCATACTTCCTCCTCCCCAAACCCCCCTCCAACCTCATCATTCACCCCTCACCCTCACACATGGAATCCCAAAATCCTATTCGCGTGATCCAGCACGGCGCGCTGCCCTGGCGCTAGCCCCTCCTCTGTGCTATCCCACTGCTCGAGCCCGAGGGCCCTCCTTCCTTCCGCCCCGGCCAAGCGCGCGACGTCCTCCCGACTCGGCCTGCCAACATGCCTGCTCTCGCCCTCGCCGCCGCCAAAGTCCGGGCTCGGGACGCCTCGCAGGAAGCAGTCGCGCTGGCGGACGAGATACTCTGCGTTCGCGGGAGTGAGGGGGCAGGCGGGGATGTAGAGGACGCTGGAGTCCCCGGCGCCGGCGTGGCGCTGGTCGACGGCGTGGATGCCGTCGCAGTGCCAGCTGACGTAGTCGCCCGGGCGGACTTTGGGCACGTGCACCATGGAGCGCGCGAGGTCGAGGTGCGGATGAAGCGCGGGGCGGAGCTCCTGGCCGGTGCCAGGCGTCGCGCCCTGCAGCCAGCTGCTCGGCTCGCGCTCGAGCTGCCAGTTATCCGGATGGAGAAAGGCATCGTCGAAGACCTCCGAGCGCGGGTCTTGCGGCGCTTTCTTGGGGGTGAAGAAGGGGCGCAGCAGAATGTAGGCCGTGGCGCGGGATAGGAGCGGGTTGACGAGCAGCGTGCCCTCGCCGGGTCCGGTCTCGCTCATGCTGAGCCAGCCTTGGAACATGCGGAACATGCTGCACGCACCGACGCCCTGGTACATGTCTGATATGACGGGCAGGCGGCAGGACGCCTCCCATGGGTCGTAGGACTCCCAGTCGCCGGCGAAGACACTGTCGTAGACGTGGCCGCGGCCGTAGCCGTCCGGCTCCCACCGCTCGACGCTGCCGCCGTCAACGTGTGGGCCGAGGGCGAACTTGGCGTCACCGGGCTGGCGGATGCGCAGCCGGTCAGCGTAGGCGGTGGGGTGCTGGGTCGAGATCTGGGCATGCGGGTCGGCCGAGTGCCAGAAAGACATCAGGTAGCGCTGTGTGTTGAGCAGGTGTGGATGCGTGCGCGCCCGCATTTGCGGCCACGACCAGTAGAGCTCGAAGACTTGCGGGTTGTCGGAGGGGAATGCTGGGAAACCGTTGTTAGTTGCAGTCCTGGAAGCATCATGCCATGGAAACCCACCCTTGGTGTGAGGATTCGCTCTCACGTATTCCTCAATCTCCTCTTTATAGTCTCGCGCCTCCTTCTCATCGACAACGCCCCTTACGATAGCCACGCCTCGTTTTCGGTGCTCGTTGACGAACTCTTGGCTCACCGTTCCGTTCACGATGTCCTTGTACTCCACCTCGGGAACGACCTTGCTGCCTGTCTCGACGATGTGCGGGATTTCGGAGCGCAGGTCCTTGAGCAATCGCTCCCACGATGCGCGAATAGCATCTTCTCGTCCTGCGATGAGCTGTTTCTTCACGGTGGCGATGCGCGGCTCGAGAGGTGCGAATTCCTTTCCGCTCAACGAGGCGAATGCATCCGAGATGTCGCCTGCGCGTTTTTGCGTCGATGAGGGTGCGGTCGCGACGGCACGTGTGGCGTGGAGGGCGGCAGGCAGAGAGGCGCGGGCGCGGAGGCGCGATGTGTGGCGGAGCGTGGACAACATTTCTGAGAGCTCTGCGACGACGGTAGCAGGGCGGCGTGGGAGTGAAAAGCAGTCGGCACCGGCAAAAACGAGATAATATGAGTATTACGGGAATGCTACGCTGCAATGGACGGTGGGGGTGTGATTGACGCAGAATCAGTGCTTGATGATGCATGCGCTGACGGGCGGGCAGCTTTATGTCGTGCCATGATGCCTCCGTCATGAAAATGTGGAGGTGCGGAGAGAAGACGCGGGGCGGGAGTCGGGTCGAGAGCGGGCGGGATGCTGGTTGGGGAAATGTCGGGATGCATTCGCTGACGTCGATGGAGGGGCACGCCGACCCCCTCAACGCTCTCGCGATCCCGGCCCGCCGCCCCTTCGACCGCCTGCCCTCCCTCTGCCCCTCCATCCGGCAGAATCAGAAGAGGCCATCTGTTGCTCGTGACAAGCCGGCTGTCTGAGCCGCCACCAGCTCCTTTCTGCAGCCTCCGTGCACTGAACAGGCAGTTATGCCATAGTACGAGACGGCGTCGGCGCCTCCTCCTCCGTGGCTATATTGGAAGTAAAGAAGTGGAGAAGCTGCAGCGCCGCATAAGAAGCGCCAGCGCCCGCCTCTTCTCTGCTCGCATCTTCCGTGAAACCTGGACTTTAGAGCATCACTGGAAAATTACCCGTGCGACACTAGTGGCACGAACATTCTTCAGCAACGAGGACAGAACGAGAGACAACCAAGATGGCAGAGGCAGTACTTCCGAAGGATTTCCTCTGGGGCTTTGCAACCGCAAGGTCTGCTCCCCTTTCTCCTGAAAGCCTCCTCCTTATGATGTCGTTGTTCCTGCGTCGGAAGCCGAAGAGAGAGATAAGCTTACCTTCATTTACTTACACTCCCTAGCTACCAAATCGAAGGCGCTCCGAACGAGGACGGCCGTGCTGATAGCATCTGGGATACCTTCTGCCGCAAGCCCGGCAAGATCGCCGACGCCAGCAGCGGCGATGTTGCCTGCGACTCGTACCACCGAACTGCTGAAGACATTGCCCTCCTAAAGCAGTGTCGCGCCAAAGCCTATCGCTTCTCCCTCTCCTGGTCCCGAATTATCCCCTTGGGCGGCCGGAATGATCCAGTCAACGAAAAGGGCCTCCAGCACTACGTGAAACTTGCCGACGACCTGATTGCCGCCGATATCACGCCGATGGTGACTCTGTACCACTGGGACCTTCCGGACGAGTTGGACAAGCGATACGGTGGTCTTCTGAATAAGGAGGAATTCGTGGCCGACTACGTTCACTACGCTAGGGTCGTGTTCAAGGCGTTTGGCAGCAGGGTCAAGTACTGGATCACCTTCAACGAGCCATGGTGCAGCTCCATCCTCGGCTACAGCACCGGCCTGTTCGCGCCGGGCAGGACGAGTAACCGCAGCAAGAATCCCGAGGGAGACAGTTCGAGGGAGCCATGGATCGTCGGACACAATCTACTGATTGCCCATGCTTCGGCCGTCAAGGTGTATCGAGAAGAGTTCAAGGCGAAGGACGGTGGTCAAATTGGCATCACTCTGAACGGTGAGCTGAAACTTCCAAAAATACTTCAAACACCACGTACCAGCAAGCGGGATTGCACTAAGGGGTGAGATGAACCTTGTGCTGCCGATCATTCGCCTGGACCTTCGGTCAGACTCGGGTTGGACACTGCGTGCCGTCGCTGTGGTCGGGTGCTTCGGGCCTATACAAAGCTAGTCTGGACGACATGTTCCTTTGAGTTTGGAAGTCGACAGGCCCGTTCCCTCGTGCATCCCTTCTAGTCTCGTGGTGTGATGTAGATGCAGCTCGACCATCGCTAACATGTCCGGCAGGGGATTACATGTATCCTTGGGACCCTGAAGACCCGCGTGATGTCGAAGCTGCGAACCGCAAGCATGAGTTCTCCATCTCCTGGTTTGCGGATCCAGTCTACTTCGGCAAGTATCCTGACAGCATGCGCAAGCAGCTTGGCGACCGTCTGCCGGAATTCACCGCGGACGAAGCAGCGCTGGTCAAGGGTAGCAATGATTTCTACGGCATGAACCACTATACCGCAAACTACGTGAAGCACGTCGACACAGAGCCTGCCGAGGACGATTTCCTTGGAAACCTCGAGTGTACCTTCTACAGCAAGAAAGGCGAGTGCATCGGCCCAGAGACGCAGAGCCCATGGCTCAGGCCGAACGGGCTGGGATTCAGGAAGCTGCTGAAATGGATAAGGTTCGTTTCGCCGGAAACTCTATTGGCCCTGGTTCCGCGGCGGGAGGGTAAGCCGCGCTTGGGAAACTACTAACATCTGTGACATCAGTGACCGCTACGGACGTCCTACCATCTACGTTACGGAGAACGGAACGAGCCTGAAGGGGGAGAACGACCTTCCTCTGGAACAGCTGCTGGAAGATGATTTCCGGGTCAAGTACTTCGACGACTACATCCATGCGCTCGCGGATGCGTACAGCAAGGACAATGTTGACGTTCGAGGCTACATGGCTTGGTCACTAATGGAGTAAGCAACGCCCAGTGTTGGCGCACAGTGCCATCCGGCGGGATTCCGCGAGGCTGACCAAACTCCCCGCAGTAATTTCGAGTGGGCGGAGGGATACGAGACGCGCTTTGGCGTGTGCTACGTCGACTACAAAGGGGGCCAAAAGCGATACCCCAAGAAGAGCGCCAGGGCCATTGGTGAGATCTTCGATGCGCTGATGAGGAAGGACTAGCTTAGACGGATGGCGATTGGCCAAATGAGATTGCGAGCAGGTTTCGGCGGACGTTCCATCGGGGCAGGGCAGGGAAAAAGGGGGCCATGCTGGCACGGCAAATGTCAGTAGCGCGTGTCGACTGCCGTGCCGGGAGTTGAAGACGTCAACACGGGCTGAGACGCTGGGTTTCGCCGTGAGGCGGATTGGTTGGTTGGCTAGGGCAATGGCTGCTCTAACTGTGTGGTATGACAGCGGTAGCAGCAACGGCGGGGAGCACCCTTGGCTCGCTAATTCGCAAATGAGATGAATTTGTGCTTGAGCTGTTTTGGCACCAGCGCAGCGTCCAACGCAGCGCTGTTGCCGTTCTGAGAATTTGGAATGAGCGTAGCGCAGCCCGCCATCGGTCCTACTGGTATATTGGAAGCGCGCAGACTGGTGCTGCTGGACGGCGACGACGACGACGACGACGACGACGTACGGCCGACAGGGAGCCATGGGCGGCGGCCGGCAGCGTGGCAGCCGGCGCTACCGTCGGGCCTTTTTGCAGACGCGCAGCTGGTGGCGATGCTCGTTACCGCGCTTGTGCAGGGTTGCACGGGGTATCATGGTGGTGGACATCGTGGACGTGGAAAGGTGGTGTGGTGCCTGGCACCCGGTTCGCATCCCACCCGACGGGGGTGCTGCGAGGGCAAGGCTGAAACGCCCGTGCGCCGCGCAGCGGGGGCCCGCCGAGGAGACCCCGCCGTGAGCACTCAACAGCTGCGGAGGAATCTCCGCCAGCCTCCGCCGCAGACAGAGCGGTATGAGTGTGCAACCTTGCCCTCTGCAGGAGCCGGCGCGCGGCGCGATGCGAGAGAGTTGTCACCTGGCGGTCAGTCCAAGACGGCGCAGCTGGCGGGCCGCCTTCTGGAGCTTTGCGCGGCGGAGCAGTTTACTCCGCCGCGGTGTCGACCCTGGTGGTGGAGCGTGCGGGAAAGGTTGTGCTGCCCCCGATTCGAGAAGCTGAGCACCTCAGGAACGCCCGCGCTGCCAGCCACCACTAACCGCTTCGAGCCCCGTGAACCCCAGCTCCAGCCCAGGAGCGTGCGTGCGTCGAGCGCGTGGGCATGGCTGGGGCGGCCAGGGCGCAGCGATTTCGCCGGCAGCGCTTGGCTAAAAACTCCGCTTCCGAACTCGCCGCCAGATCTGCAGGACGGTTGGGCTGCAACGTCTGCATCGCCGCGACAATATCGCAACACGAACACCGCCGTTTCAGGGTCCTCTTATGCGCAGCGCGCTATAGACGACAGCCAGCAGCCATGCAAGCCTCCCGCCGGCGGCGCCCCCGCGTGGCGTGGTGGGCGCAATAGAGCATGCTATGTGGTTCGACTTTTCCTTTGGCCTGCCTCACCATTCCTCCGCAGCGTCACTGGCGCGGCGGGCGCAGCTGGGCCTGGCGAGCGGGAGGTGCTGTTTAGCTGTAGTTACACTTGCATAGAGCGTCTTGCGCAATCTTCGGACGCACTGTGCAACCCGCAGCAGCTACAAAAGATGGGATCCGTGTGCCAGACACGATTGTGCGAGGCGCCGAGGAGTGTGCGCCGCTGAAATCACCGAGCAGAAGCGCACTGGGCAGCCGCTCGCCGTGAAGAAAACCCAGCATGCAGAGGCGATCGGCGGTGTCAAGGCCGGAAGCGTCCATGCCATCCCTCCACGGCAGCAGGCGATGACGACGGGCATCTGCGGACGAACCTGGATCTTGGCCCTCCCTGGCTTCGTTCCTCGCCCATCTGCACAAAAGCTGTGAGGCATTTTCCGCCGGCTTCCCTGCGCTGAGCTGCCCAGTGCTGCCTCCCGCGCCAGTGCTCCCGCCCGCCCATCCTGCATCGAGTCCTGGATAGCGAGCGCCCTCTCAACAGTGCCATGCTTCGCCCAGTGCGCTGAAACGGGCACGGCGGAGAGCGTGCGGACAGGGTGTGCGGGCGGACTTGCGCGTCTGGTCGGCCGCAGTGGCTCGCAGGAGCCCCCCCTGCCTGCCGCCGCTGGCCTGCGTGCGCGGTTCCGCCATACAGGCTGGGCGCGGTGCGGACGCGGTGGGTGGTGGTCGACGGTGGTGTTGGGCGGCATCCCGCCCCATGCGGCCCAAAATGGAAACGCTCAATGTGAGACGAGCTGCGGGCTGCATCCCGCCGCTTGTTGGAGTGCTGCTGCAAGAAACACCACCACGACCATGACGGCGCCCGTCCGCCCGCCGCTCGCAGCGCAGGCTCGAGCTCGACGCCCCCCTGCCCGCGAGCACTCGTTCCGCCGCGGGCTCAACAGCCGCCGCCCGCGGGCAGCCCGAGCCAACGAGCGCGCGTCGTCCCCATCCATGCTCGTGTCCGCTCCGTCCCCTCGCCGTCACCGCCCTCGTCGCCGGCGTCGCAGCGCAGGCGCAAACACAGCCCGATCACGGGCTGACCGGTACGGCGGCGGCGGAGCCACTTGCCTCGTCGGCCGCGCGGCGGGCGGCAGCGCGTTTCGAGCGCCAAGGCGGCCGTTGGCCACAGTGCCTGGCGATCTCCACCGACGTCTTGAGAATTTGCCGGCCGACGTCGAGGCTCCCAAGCCACGTGCGGCGCCGGCACCTTTGCAGGCTGCCGGTTGGCCGGCCGGCCGCTGCGTGCCAAACTAACTTTTGGTGCAGACAGGCCTGTGACGCGGTACCCTGCGTGTGGGAAGCAGGCAAGCGAGCTGGCAGCGGCGGCGTGGGAGCAGCGTCCAGCTGTGCTCCTACTGCCATGTGGCCGGTGCAGGGGTTTCCCACGGCAGTGGATGCGGCCGCCGGCAGGCATTGGCCGCCGAGCTCTATCGCGATCCGCTCATCCAATCTGACGCGGGCGTCGACGAAGGATCTGTAGTCGGCGCATTATTGTTAGGCACAACTGGCTCTGGCTCTGCCATGGCATGTCCCGTCGCCCTCTCCGCACAGGCGTCGGAGATCTGGACGCGCTGCCCGCCTGCCCTGGCCGCTGTCCAGCTGCTCGCTGCCCGCGCAGCTTCTGGGGCCCGCCGGCCATTGGGCCGCCGCTACTGCACGCGGCCTTTGATGAGAGCGCGCAGTGGCATCGAAACGGCTTCCTCCCGACGCCATGCCAAGCCCATGTCAAGCGTCTCGAAAATTCCAACTGAAACCCCTTCCCCGCAATGAAGCGCACGTGTGCCTACCATCGTCTTGGAAACCGAAGGGAGCGAGCGCGCGCAAGCCTCACTCGCATCACAGAAGAGCCGGGCGCCAGTGCACTGCTGCGATCCGACCATAGGCGTAGCTTGCGCCCTCACCTGATAGTCTTAGTCCTTCCCAGGCCCCGGCCGTTGGCGATGGATTCTCAGTGCCATTTCTCCTGATCTGCTGCGCGCGCATTATTGCAAAAACTTATCTGCAACCGTGGTGGCCCGGTGCCAACTTTCCGCCCGCCTACAAGTACCCATATACACAGCGCCGGCCCCCCCACATACACCACATCTTTCCTTCACCGCCGCCCCACGTGCGGAATGTCCATGACCACAGCCATAAGACCGCTACCCAGTCCACTCGAGTGTCGGAGTCGCTATTCAATGAGTACCCAATCGAACCCCAGCATCTCGTCCGTCAAGACGACGCCCTCCTACGAGGGCCAGTCTTCCGACGTCGACTCGAAGAAAAATTCGACGCCCACCTCGGCCAATCCCCAGGGCTCCTCGGCCCAGTCTGCCAACTCGCAACAACAGAGCAATGCCGCTCAGCCCGGTGCCAAGCGCCGCCCGTCGAGGGCCGGCACCCGCAGCGTCAGCACTCTGACGGCCGCCCAGCTGGAGCGCAAGAGAGCCAACGACCGCGAGGCCCAGCGAGCAATCCGCCAGCGCACAAAGGACCATATTGAGAGCCTGGAGAGGCGGGTCGCCGAGCTCACCGCCCGGGAGCAGGCCAACGGACGCGTCCACGAGATCATGCAGCGCAACGAGGAGCTCGAGCAGGAAAACGCCATCCTCCGGCAACGTCTCAACCACGCCCTCGCCGCCCTCGGCCAGGCGGGCTACGCGGAGAGCAATGGTATGTTGCTGAGCCACGGCCCCGTATACTTCTTCGCCGACGGGAACCACACGCGTTGAGCTTCGGCGGGGAGAAAAGCAAAAAAATGGCGGTTTGGCTGACAGTTCCGCGACCTGCAGGCCTGCCAAGCGAAAGCAACATCCTTGCAACGAGCGGCGCACCTTCGCCTAGTGACAGAATACACATTATGAACCAGCCAAGGCCGTCATCGACACCGACCGCGCGCAGCGTGCCCTCCGTGACTGGAGCGAGCGTACCAAACGTGCCATCGCAGGCCGACCAGTGGCATCACCCGCACGCCAATCCGCACGCCCACACCGGATACAGCCAGGCCCCCACCACTACCGGAGCAGACTCCGCCCCACCCGTCGACGTTGCTGCGCCGCCAGATGCCATGCGCTGGAGCCCCCACGGCCAACATGTCAATGCCCCCGTTTCCGTGTCCGAGAGTAGCATGCATGCCGTCGATAATTCTGTGCCGCACTCCATGGGCTACGGAGGTTACGTGTTGGATCCGAACGGTCGTCCGGTGCAATCTCAGTATGAGACGCAGAGCCAGCAGATGGGATACAGCCATATACCCGTGTCTAACGCGCCGCCGCCCCCGCCCTCTTACCACGACCAACGTCATCTCCCGGTCCAGATGCCGAATCCACCGTCATCCTACTCCCAATACCCCCAGCCCCAGAGCTATATTCCCTCATCGCACCACGGAGACCCCATGATTCAACGCTCGCCGATGGAGGGCCAGCACATGATGTATAGCATTCCCTCGAACGTGAAGCCGGAGCAATGAGTTTTGCCATGGAAAGGAAGAGGGAAGGATTATGTTGCAGCACAAACCCAGCCGTTGCGTCCCGCCGCGTCACCAGGCCACCTATAGAGTGAGGCGATTATCAACGCTGGAAAATATACGGTGTTGCGCTCTGCACGCACACCGTCTCCGTCACCAGCTTCGGCTGAGTTTCGCACGCAGTTGCGAACGCATTTGGCACTCTGACCGGGGTATCAATCGGCAGAGTTGCCATCCACGGCGCCGCATGAACCACGCAGTACGCGTCAAGAGCGCATCAAAAACGCATCAGAGATAGGAGCTGTCTGTATCATCTAACAGTAATACGAAGGACCGCAATATCAACACCATTATTCTTTGCCGCCATTTTCCGTCCTCCTACGTCATCACCCATGCGAGAACCGTTTTTTAACAATTTGGAAAAAGAACGCAATCTCGAGATCAACAGGCACCTTGTACTAGGGAAATTACCGCGCCTAAGACTCTTAGGCCCTCGGCAGCTGACTCGTGGATGTCGACTCTTCCAGACCCTGGCTCCCTGATGGACGTCTTGCCGGTCCAAGCTCCGCCGTTTTGGATGGGATGACCCGGCACGGCCCCAGCTGACCTGGACCGCTGCTCCGGACCCCGGATCCCAACGCTGACTCGGCTGTGCGTATCAAGACAATTTATGCACGTCTTGGGCAGCAACGCCGTCCCGACCTTGCTGTTCGCGGATCCTGGCCAGGATCCCCGGATACTGCCGAGGAAATGCATCAGCGAATCGCATTCCCTTGCGCCGGTGCGTTGACCAAGAGGACGGTTAAGATTGCGCTTTGCCCTGTCCTCACTCTCTCACCACCAGTGCACCACTGCTGCCAGGTTCGGATGATCTACCCCCGGGACACGAGGACGGGCCGAATGTGCATGCGCGAGAGTTCCCAGGGGGCTGTGGGAGGAGGAAAAGGGAAGCGACAAGTGGCCGATGCGGATTACTGTAAGGGCTGGAGGGCAGATCACTCACCCATTTCTCACCGACATCCGGATGGCTCCGGATCCTGTTCACCAATGTCGCTTCGCCCAGATGGCTCCACCGACCCTTCACAAAGGCAAAGTCGACCTTGTCTTCGCGCCTTTCGCGCTTCAGACCCCGCACTGCCTCAGGCACGTCCATCTCCTCAAACCGCGCGTCGTAGCTGACGCCCTGGAAGAATGGGATGCTGAAGCGGGGCCCATCTCCGCAACGTGGGCTCAGGACCCTGTGCGTGGTGGACGCGCATACGCCCTGCGTGATAGCCTCGAGGCCCTGACCTATCGCGACCACCAACGTGTTGGGTTTGGGTGGGCAGTCTATCCACTCACCCGCCGCGTTCAGTGCCTGCAGCCCACGATGCGGCGAAGCCTGCAACAGGTAGGAGGTGAGCATGCTGTCCTTGTGCGGGCCCACACCCTGGCGCGCGATCTCATCTCGGTCATCCACGTCCGGTGATACCTCCGGGTACTTGATCACCTTGAGTTTGTGCTGCTGGTCCTCATCGAAGAAGCGGTCGAAGGCGTTCGCTGGCAGCCCGATGGCCTCGGCGATCAGCGACGTGAAGAAGATACTGATGTCCGCCATGGCCCGCATGTACTCTTCGAAGATAGGCCGGAAACGTGGCAGGTACTGCGGCGATGGCCACTGGTTTGGCGCCCGCATGTTGTAGTACAGCGGCGCGTCTGGACCTGGCAGCTCATGCGGAGTGGAGAGGTCGAGCTGTTCGCGGTGGTCGGTGTGCATGGCGGTCGTCTCGTTGTCAAGCTGCACTCATGCGCCGACGGATGGTTAGCGATCAACCCGCGCCAACCGTAATTGAAAAAAAAAAATTTTTTTTCCAATGAATTGCAAAGCATCAAACAAACAAACTTTGGGGAAAAAAAAAGCCAAAAAAAAAGACAGGAAAAAAAAGAAAAAGAACGAAGTACAAAGTGCTACTCTTTGTTGTCGATAAGGAGAAGGCTGCCTCGGAGTTTGTGTTTTTGATAGATCTCTCCGTGCAAGGCTTCATAGCCCTCCGTTTTCCCAATATCATCCTCTCACCCATGTCGGTGTCTTCTCCGACATTTTTTTTTCTTCCTCTTGTTACTACTACTTCTAATAGACAGGCCTCTTTTTTGGTGGGGCAAATAGACGGAGATCTGGGAGTTTGAATTTACTTTTTTTTTGATAGCAAAGATACCACAACTGCAGCAAAAACACTTGCAACAAGTTCTTTTTTTTCCTCTTGTTCAATCAACAAGTGGGGAGGGCAGCGGAGGGAAAGAAGTGTAGGAAACAATCGAACGGTGTACCAAACACGAATCACTTTTTCTTTTTTTCGTTTTTTGTGGTTTGCCGAAACCAGCCATCTTGACATCGTCTATATGCCTTGATACGGGTTGAGCAAAGCAATAAATTTTGCTGCTGCTGCCGCTGCATGCATGCCACACTGATCAATCTTTAACCAGCCAACCACCATCGCGGCGGGCCGTGCCGCATCTGACATGGGGGTGAGAAGACACAGTAATCTTCTTGTTTTTTCCTTTTTTTTCCCCTATGCCTGTGCTGACGGCGACAACTGGTTTTGTTCCCCCTTCCCCCTCCACGTATGCATGCAAAGGAAAAAAAAAGAAAGGAAAATGGGATGCAACGCCAGCGATGCAAATGCAGCTGCAAGCCGTCCTCTTATTTTCTTTTGCACTCCCTTTCTCTTGCAGTACAGAGAGCGGTAAATGCGGCTTTTGCGCCACTCTCTCCATTCGCAGAGGTAAAAGAGAGACCCGGAGAGAAGTCCAAAAAAAAAAAAAACACGTCAGATATGCAACAGATCACGCAATAATTAAACGAGATAGAGCACGAACAACACAAATCAGACGTTGAGTAAGAAAAAAAAAAAGAGAGAGAGAGATGCAAAAGGAGAAGCCCAACTCACCCTACTCCACCCCAAGAAACTCTTCTCGTTCTTCATTTCGATCCTCTCCTTCTCCTCGGGCGGAAGGGCGGAAAAGAAACCCACGCCCTCTCGCACTACGGCCTCCAGCAGACTGGCGGGCAGGCTCGGCTCGTCCGCCACGTCCAGGTACAAGAAGCCGACGTCGAGCAGCGCGGCGCGCAGCTGCGCGAGGAAGGCGGGCTTGGTGGAAGGGTCGCGCGCCGCGGCGAGGGGCAGGGTGGGGATGTTAGTGAAGGTGTCAGTGGGGTTTGTGGCGACTACCATGTTTGCAATAGCTTGGGCGGACTCTTCGGTGGTGGTTTGGAGGTGTGCAGTGGTTGGTGGCAGTGTGCTTGCGGGAGTGGTATGCTCCTCGGCCTCGGCTTGGCACTAGACGCGGGGTTCCAGGACTATTGCCTGATTAGGCAGACATGTGCGTAGGCACGTACGCTTTTGTTTGGAAAGGGCCGAAGCAACGGCAAAAGGTTGACTAACTATACATCGGCTACGAGGAGGTGAGAGCACGTCGTCTTGGACGAGGGTATCAATGATCCTCTTGGGTGTTCACGTCTGCATGGCTGCTTTGACCACCCATGCAGGTTTCGACGTACGCCAAAAACTCGGTGGTTCGACCATCATCCGCACGGCACGAGTAGCTACGTATTTTGCTCAATCTCGTTGGCCAAGTTTCCGTGCCTCAATGTTGAGAGGAAGTTTCCGTCTGGCGTCGTTTCGAAGCCCGAAATTGACAGAACACTCACTTAGCGCGGACGACGGGCGATAGGTTCACACCAAACTCCGGATCACCCCGTTCGAGAAGAGTAAAGGCCGTTTTGAAATGCGATTGCATACCGAAAGAGACCGGCCTAACGTTGCGTGTGCGAATAGAAAAACAGAACCAAGAACGGGGAAGTAAACTAATCTGCCTAGTGCACCCACCCGCCACCCGGCGTTTAATCTCGTCATGTTTTTTCACCAAACGGAAACGGGGCTGGCGCATTTTCCCTTCAATGCTTGATTGATGTTTTGGTGTTGGTAGCAGATTTCGTTTCCAATATCGATATTGGTGGCATCTGAGACAGCAATGGACAAGGTTGGCCCGTCCATGGATTTGGTGATAACTTTCGATGCCCGCTCTTGCCGTCCAGCCTTCTGACGGGTAATGATCTTGCATTCAGTTGCTAAATATGGAAAGAAGACATCAATTCCTTATTATCTTGAGGGTATATTGATGAAATATTGTGGAGGGGAAGAAAGCCCGGGTCTTGAACGGCCTGAGCTTGAGGGGCAGGTAAAGCCCGAAGGCGCATGGGAGTGAGCAAGGTTGTGAGTGGCTGATCGGTCGGGAAATGTAGGGGCAAGTCATTACTTCATTGCGGTCGTCGATGGTCGTGACGTTCGTTCATGTGGTCTCGTGCCGCCAGCCGGTGGGATGCCGCCGTGAACATAGCAGTTCGATGCGACAATCAGCGGCTCCCTGTTGATGATGGCGGAACTTGCAGCAGCAGCCGTGCTGGGTTGCTCGTATTTGCGCTAGCGTCGGTTTGCGTTTTGGTTGCTCTTGTTGGACAAGACAAGGCGTCCCCTCTCCCTCTCCCCCTCCCCCTCCCCCCACCCTTTCCCGAAAGCTACCGGGCGCCGCACCGGCCCCCTTCTCATCTCTGACAGCCCCTGCCCCGGCTCGCCCTGTCGACTCGCCCACCCGCTTCCTTGCAGGGTGGGAGGCCGAGGGTCTGGGGGCGGAGCGGAACAGGAAATTAATTCCCTTCCCGTCCACCCTCCCCCTGCCCCTCCCGCCTCAGGCCGGGTAATTTTCGTCCGGTTCTCAGTGATAGCACGGCTAGTAATTGCGGATGTAGTAGACGAAGGCGCCGAGCGCAACCGACTTGACGAGGAGCACGCAGATGGAAGAGATGAGCGGGATGATGAGCAGCATAATCTCTCGGCCGGACGGGGCAGTTTCGGTTTGTCAGAAGCGTCGGGTTGCGGAGATGCGCGGGGGACGCGAGAGAGAATCCAATAGAAACCGTGCTGATTGATGAATAGATGGGGGGCAAGGTGATGCGCGCAAGCTTCTGTGTGGAGAACGCGAGTCTGCACAGCCCGAGCAGGCCTTTTTGAATACTGGCGGGCGCTGTGGTGCTAGCAGCGTGGGACAGCATGCCGCGTGCTCCTGTTTATTGTTGGTGGCATTCTCGTGCCAGCCGCGGGGAAGAGCTCACAAACAGCCCCGCGAGGCGAGCGCGCGTGAGGCTGGATCGCGCGCATAGTCAGCAGCTACTGCGCGCAGGACAGCGCGGGGTCGCACGTGAACGGACTGGCTACGGAGCATTAGTGCGGGAGGTGGGATAGAGGTTGGGATGGCTGCGTATGTGGCGTCGGCGCCGGCGCAGGTGTGCAGCAGTGGTGGCGTCGGTGCTCATCGCTGCACGGCGACCTGGGACGACAGCAGAAGTCGTGGCCTGCGCTGGCGAGCGTGGGGGGCCTGCTCTGCGCTAGCTGCGGACGGCCTCTCTCCTCGATTCTGCCACCTGCATGGCTCCCATCACACACCGACACCGTGGACTGGATTTATGCAGTGCAACCTCGGCTGCTCTGCCCATGCTTGCAGCCCACGGCCGGCGCCGCTCATGCGCATGCTCCTTGCCCGCGGCTTAGTGTCTGTGAACGTGAGTTGTTTGAACTGACCGCTTCGATTGATGCTGCCATCCACCCACATCGCCGCTCTTGTCGCCCTCGGATCGGACGCTGCGTTGAGCCTTGTCTGGAACGCGCGTCGCTTGGGAGAAAGTTGGCTCTTGTGTGTCTTGTCGGGGCTGGCGGAGGACAAGGTGACAGTTGCCACAAACGCTTGTATTCGACGTGTTCGATCTCGGCGCGTATGAGCTCCCAGCTAGTGAGCGCCAGCGAGCTTTTAGCCACTTGTCACCACATCCTCGGCAGTCAAGCAACTTATTTGAGTTTTGGGGTCGTTACGAGCACTAAAGACTCTCACGCTCCTACAGCTTCGGCGTGTCCGTGGATGAGAAACCGCTTCCAGGAAATGCCCAGAGTGTCATATGAGATCGAATCTCTTCAATTTCTAGCCGGACCCTAGAACAAGCCACGGCCGTCTAGCGTTGCAGGGGTACAGAATGACAGAGGATTCCTGTCACCCGGAAATTCTACCGCAGCCTTCCGCAAGGAAAAGAAATTCTAGAATGCTCCCGTCCTTCGATCCCCGTGCTCATCGTATTTACAACAACGCCAGGAGGTGATGCAAGAACGCCCCATGAAATCCAAGTTTTAGCGAGTCCCGATCGTGCTCGCACGGCCGTGCCGCTACCATGCCTCCCCCCTCTCACCGTTCAAACGCCGAGGAAAAGAAGGTGTGATGCCCGTGTCTTTAGAGAGAAAAGGTCCGAAAGAGTCTGTGTTTCGCCTTTGCGCCGTGGCTGCCATGCGAAAAAGAAGAATGACCGGCCGTGCACCACCATTGTCCTGCTTCTTTGCCCTGCATATGCAGCCGCTTCGGTCAACGCGCATGCCAAAGCCGCAACTTCGGCACACGGTTGCCGTTTGTCGTCGACGTCGTCGTCGTCGCCGCCGCCGCCGTTGTTCGTGCCTTTACTAGCGCTCACGCGTACGGCGCAAGGCGCTGGTGCGGACTGGGCTCCTCTAGGAACTCCTGCCAAGCAAGCTCTTCCGGCGTCTTGGGAGCGGTCGTCGAACCTGCGGTGTGGTCGTGGTGGTCAGTCTCACCTGCTCTTTGGAAATAGGTGGCACGCGACCATCGGGCTAATGGACGCGCGGACTTACTTGGAGAGGTGATGAGGCGCTTCGGCGAATTGGCGAGCTTGGGCGGCTCTTGAGCAAGGGTCTTGCGCGCCGAGGTCTGGATGGCCGCTTCGATGTTGCGAGCACCGCCAGGTTGCGGAGCTGCGCTGAAGGCGGTGCGGAAGTTGAGGAGCGCGGTCTTGAGCCAGGACATATTTGCGGTATGCCGATAGGGTAATGAGGCAGCGGAGTTTAGTGAAGATTTGTTCGCGTTGGTAGGCTAGTCGTGGATGAAGGGCTTAGGGTGTGGGTCGGATGATGCTAAATGTGTAGTCGCGACAAAGGGTCCAAAGATACTGTTTGTGTGAGCGAGACGGCGACAGTGGTCAAATCAAGGAGCAAAACGTTCGCTGCACGTTGCAGATGCTGTGAATGCTATATCTTCTCCGGCGAGCGTCATGCGGATGACCGGAGCCTCCCGCGGGGTGTACAAACTGGGAGAGGATAGAGTGAGGCCAGAATCTGGGAGCAAACCGTCCCCTGAGATCGGTATATTTCTGGAAAGTACTACCAGCTCATAACATCATGAGGTCCTGCCATGCCCGAATATTAAACAAACTAAAGAAAGAAAGCCCCAGAAATGCTCCTGTCACAGCCCTGCCCGCGCATTCCCGTCTATCATCGCTTCTCGTTAACGTATTGACCCTGTAGCGCCTGCCCTGCCAGAGGCTCGCCGATACCTGAGTTTCCACTCTGCGGTACAGCATTGCCAAACCCAACGATGCCACCAGGCGCATTGGACCCATAGGCTGGCTGGCCTTGACCAAGGTTATCGTTGACAGCACCGGACTGGATTGCGCCATGCGCCTTCTTCATATCCTCATCCGGGATGACACCGCCATCACCACCGCCAACAATAACCTCACCTCCGCCCTTGACCTTGCCGACAACCATGCCTTTCGCGACAGACTTGAGTACTGCGCGACGCGACACGCCAGTAACGTCAATGTAGACAAGGCCAACGTTCTTGACGCCCCCAGCCAATTCCGCCGTCAAGTTGCCTGCATCCTGACCATACTTGTGACCGACCATTTGTGAAGCTGCTGCGCCACTAGAACTCAAGAGCTTCTTCCCACCGTACTCCAGGCCATCGGCGACGGTAGAGAAAGCAATCATGGACTTGTTGAGGAATCCCGGCTTGTAGTTCTCCCCCTTGTCCTTCCCCTTGCCCTTTCCAGAAAGGGATGCACCAAAGTTCTGCGCGTACTTGGTAGCCTGACCAACAGTCTTTGCGGAAATAGACGCAGCGCTGTGAGTGAATTCATGAATCTTCCTCACACGGTCGTGTGTAGCCGGCTTGAACACGACCGGCTTCTGGTTCGGCTTGGTCTTTTGGGTGAATTGGCTCGCACCCGAAGTCATGATATCGCTCAAATAAGTGGAGCCAGTGACGATCAGTCGCGATGCCGCAGCTGCATTCTGCACCAAAGACGAGTTCTTGTACGCGGGATGCCGGGCCATGCGCAAGTATTCCTCCGAGACGGGTCGGACGTCGACGTGCTTGCCGTCTGCACTGATCTCCACCTCAACAGGATCTTGGCTATGGTCAGCATATGGTGACGAGTACTTCCCCGCGGGAACCTCACTCTTTGATCCGGGCTTCAGCCTGGGGTCTTCCTCAATCGAAGCCCCATCCGCGAGCTCTCCGACAACGCTGCCGTTGTCCTCGTCGATCAGCACTATCTGTCCATGCTGCCCCTTGCCGGTGCCCTCTACGTATGCCTGGCCGGGCTTGTATTCAGCCGGGTTGTATGCGGGTAAACCACCCTTCTCCGTGCTCGGGGCCTGTGCGCGCTCGAGGAAGGCTGTGCATTGTGCCAGAATCGTCTCAAAGGTATCGACGTCCTCCTGAGTTACGCCCTGGCCCAGCGGGGGAAACTCAATGCGCGTGAATGCGCCGCTATCGGGACCAAGATCCCAACGCGGGATCAGGTAGCTGCTGGGCGGCTGGTGGTAGATCTGAGTGGTTGCAGGAAGGGGGAGGTCGAGCTCGGGCGGCAGGTTCAGGTGCAGGTAGAAGTCTTCCTCGGGCGCGTCGTTGGTGTTGCGCGCAGCGGGGTCGGCGAAGGGGCTAGAGGTTGGCACCATGAGAAGCGAGAGCGTCTGTGGGCCCGATGGCGTCAGAGAGTCCTCCTCGCCATTCTGGATGTGGTAGGCTTTGATTCCAGGGATGGAGTAGAGTAAGCGGGGGTCGTTGTGACTCGTCATGGCGGAAGGCTGCTGGTGGCAAAGAGAGGGGCCAGGAGCAATGGATCGGGTCGCGCTGTGGGCTGGAGCAGAGGGGCAGGCGGCGCAGGAAGTATTTATCGCACGCGCTTGCGTGTTGTTGGGAGACGGCGGTTGCTTGGAGGCGACGTAAAGGCTCGTCCAAGACTTGGAGGAGGCGAGTGCACAGCCACGACTTGGGTTCTTCGCAAATGTCCCCCATACGTCACGCCGTCGCGCTTATGGAGCTGGGCGCGGCACCTCTCCCTCTGTCCACTCGCGCCTCAGCGGGCTCTCGCAGGGTCCGCTTCTAGTACATGCACCGCCGCATGAAGTGGCGCGACCCCAGGCGCCACCGCCCTGTGGCCATCCCGCGCTTTTCGCCGCTCTTTCACCGCTGCCACTTCCCTTGTCACGTCTCTCGAGTGGGGCCTCGCAACTGCTTTTTCTCGCACAAGAAAACTTCACTTCTCGTCCTCCTGTTCGCAGCGCTGATCCAAGAGCTACCCACACCACCAGCCACGCTATCCGACGCTTGTGCAACGTTCGCCGTCGCGCCCGCCATTCTCCCAGGTATCCACCGAACACGGCCGCCCAATACCGACCGCGCCCCCCGCCCACGAAGCATCTAGTTCCAGCCTTTGCCGACCGCGGCTCTGGGCAACTATTCGCCAAAATTCCGGCCTTCACGCAGCCGACCTTGTTTTTCGCTGAGCGACTCTGCCTGGCTACCAAACTGGAGCCAGTGCAGATCCTGCATTTCACCACGTATCCGACGCAAGACCTCGTTTCCGGACAGGAGCCGCAGCCGCACTCGGGATGGTGGTCGCACACATGCGAGTCCGACCCTCCCTCCTCGCTCCTGTCCGGAGGTTCGCGCGCTTCGTGCGCCGCAATTTGCCTCCGCTGAACTTCATCACCCTGCACTATGCCTATTTCATTGTCACATGTCTCTTGTCGGCTGTCATCTTCTGGGGAGCTTCTACTCCTGCCAGGAGCGTCAGCTTCACTGACTCGCTATTTCTTTGCGTGAGCGCCATGACATTGGCAGGTCTGAATACGGTCAATCTCTCTGACCTGAACACTTTCCAGCAAGTCATGCTGTTCCTGTTGATTATTGCTGGCTCGGCCATTTTCGTCTCGGCATTTGTCGTTCATGTCCGACGGAAAGCGTTTGAAGCAAAGATTTGCAAGGTCGCAGAAGAGCAGAAGCAAAAGCGAGGGAGGCATAGGTTCTCCCTGAGTAGGCCTATCTCTCGGCGCTCTTCGCGAGGTCGTTCCCGCTCTGCTATCGACGGTCAGAAACACCCAAGCATGATGCTCATCGAGGCATCCAGTGAAACAAATGCAATTGGGGCGGGTGATATATCGTCGAGCGCAGTGGAAGATGACGATGTAATCCAGAAAGAGACGGATGTGAATTTCGGTGGTTCGAGTAAGGACGATCACGTAAGCTTCAGTCCTGAAGCCCTACAGAACATGAGTCGCGATTCACGACCTCGGCGGCACAGCCACAGGCTGTTAAGCATGCAAGGGGTCGGCGCCCGCTCTAATGCCAGTCTGCACGGACGACCCGGTGTCACTGGGCACAGTTCTATTTATGCGACGCGGTCCCAGGCTGTTGAGGATGAGGGCCACGATGACCGGGAAAGAACTCTGACGGAAAAGGACGAATCCATCAATGTTCCGAAGAACTTCCCTTCGTCAGGCCTCTCTGGTTTCATTGGCCGAAACTCTCAATTCCACCATCTCACCGAGGAAGAGCGACAGGCTCTCGGTGGTGCTGAGTACAAGGCCATCAAGTTCTTGTCCGTCATTGTACCGCTCTATTTCGTCCTCTGGCAACTGCTGTCTTGCATTGGTCTCGGCGCATATGTTGCCATCTACAGGCCCAGCACAGCTTTGACAAACGGACTCAATCCTTGGTAAGTTGCATTCCATGCAGACAGAACTTTTTGAAACGCGAGGTCACTACTTTCCAAATGCCCTGACTTCAAAGGCACCTCTGTCACCTCACTTGTCATTTGAAGCAGCCATACCTCATGATCTATCCCGCCCGAGACCCATGTTGTACTAACGCGACACAGGTGGGTGGGTGCCTTCAACGCAGTTTCCGCTTTCAACAACTCTGGGATGAGTTTGCTGGACGCCAATATGACGGCTTTTCAGACAGCTTATTATATGCTTCTCACCATGGGACTGCTCATCCTTGCTGGAAACACTTGTTATCCCATATTCTTGCGTCTGATCATCTGGACCATCCGCAAACTTTTACCGACATCGGAGGGCTGGGATGACCTCCGCCACACGCTTCAGTTCCTGCTCGATCATCCGCGCCGATGCTACACCAATCTTTTCCCGTCGCAGCACACGTGGTGGCTATTGTTGTCAGTCATCACTCTGAATGCAATTGACTGGGCTGCGTTCGAGATCTTAAACATCGGAAACAAAGCCATCAATGATCTGCCAACAGCAGCGGAGATCATTGACGGCTTGTTCCAAGCGTTCGCCGTTCGCTCTGGGGGATTTTATGTCGTACCCATCCCTTCAGTCCGCATCAGCTTGCAGGTGCTCTACGTTATCATGATGTACATTTCGGTCTATCCGGTGGTCATCACAATGCGTAACTCCAACGTGTATGAGGAAAGAAGCCTGGGTATATACGCCGATGATCCCTATCTTGATACTCCAGAAGAAAACGAGAAGCGTTCAGTGTTCGGCTTCATCCAACAACGTTTCATGGGTTCTGGTGGCAATGGCGAGCAAACGAAGTCCTACTTCGTACGTCAGCAATTGCGTGCGCAGCTTGCGCACGACCTTTGGTGGCTTGTCTTGGCCGTCTTCGTCATCATGATCATCGAGGGTGGTCAGTTTGAACGTGATCCAGCAAACTTTTCCGTCTTCAACGTGATTTTTGAGACGGTCAGCGGGTACGGCTGCGTAGGAGTCTCGGTGGGAGTGCCCTACGATTCTTTCAGCTTCGTGGGCAGCTGGCACACACTCAGCAAGCTGGTTCTATGTGCGGTCATGCTTCGAGGTAGACACAGAGGTCTTCCTGTTGCGATCGACAAGGCGGTTCTGCTGCCAAGCGAGGCGCAGTATCAAGCGGAAGAGGAGGACGCGCAGCTGCGCATGGAGAGGACGATCAGTAGACGCGACATTGTCTGAGATGCTTTGTCATGCTTGTCATGGTCGTCCGAGCTGCACACATGTGCATATCGGATCGAAGAGAAGGGAAGACTTGGTGTTGGGATGCCGAGTCATGGGCTAAGCAGGTGGGTATTACTAGAGGGCATTTTAGTTGGACCAGTATGTAGCTGGAGGTCCCAATAGCAGGTGGACAGAGAGTCAGCAGCTTGGGCAGCATTCTTCGACTCGTGGGCAGCGTTCTGTGCGCAGTGCACATGACGTAGTATTATGCATGCACGACGGCCTTACGGATCCCTGCGACAATCGCAGTGGACCCCGAGGACGATCGGTCCCCTGATGGCGCCATACGAGACTGAATCGAAGGGCGGAAGCGTGTCATCGAGCCTGCAACCCCACGACTCACATTGGTCCCATCGGACGACCAGGGCAACTCAGGGCGCATCATGGACCGAGATGCTCGTGAACCCGTCGGCATGCCGTGCTCCACGTGGCAGTGGAGCGGTGGTTGTCCTAGGACACTACCGAGGCTGGAGAAGTTCGTACGATGCGATGCCGTATCGAGTAACTCAGCAGTGACACGACTCAGGCGGATGCGCGATTGCTTCTGCGGCATAGTCATGGGCGTCGGCAGAAAGTACTACCAGAGGATGGGAGAAGTGCAAGTGGGTACCCGCATCCCGGCGTCGCATCATCCATCGTCGCTTAAGAAAAAGGGACCCTTGCCCGCCCTGAAATATCCGTCTCTGTGGATCCACCGACGCGGAATCGCTGCGCGCGACGGGCAGCGGAAACATGTCTTTGCTGCGAATCGCGCGCCCACGAACGCCTGAATGGCGGAGGCGCGGAACTCAATGGGCGGCGGATGGGCTGCCGTCGTTCGACTCGCGCGAGCCTCCGCCCTGGGGGCTGCGAGTCAGATGGCGGAGGGCTGGGCCGTCGGACTGACTGCTGCGCTGAATTCCGCTCCTCTCCTCTCATCTCCTCTCAGGAGTCCCGCTCCTCCTCCTGCTGCTGCTGCTGCTGCCGCGCGCTGTGCCTCAGCCCACGCCAGCGTTTTGGCACACCTGCCCATATCACACCAATTGCGCATCTACAGCCGCGCGATCGGCAATACAGAGAACAGACTCACTGACCACCGCACGCTCACTCTTGCCTCTTCACCCATCCGGCGCGAACCGGCCCCGCGACCACCAACGATGCTGTCCGGTAAATCTTTCCCCCACGTCCCACACCTCCTCCAGTCGCCCAATTTCCCCGCCCGCCTCTCTCCCTGTCAACCAATCAAAACTTACATCCCCTCCCCTTATGGAATACAAACAACAGCCCCCCAAACAACTGTCACCATCACCACCATCCGCGCCCTGCCCGCCGATGACTCCGCCCGCCACCATGCCCTCGCCCTCCTGCACGACCACCCCGCCATGATCCGCCTCGGCCCGCTGATGCAGCGCTACGAGCGCATCCCGCCGTCCTCCCCGGCCGAGACGTCAAACGCCTACATCATCACCGACAAGCTTCCGTACCTGCCGTTTGGATTGTGGACGGGTGAGTTGAGTATCTATGCGGAGTTTGTGGATACGGAGGAGGGGGTCGTGACGAAGGTAAGGGCGCCAGGCGGGTTTGTTAGTGAGAGGGTCTGGAAGGTCAAGGAGGAGGTGGCTGTGGTGGAGGGGGAAGGAGGGAAGAGGTGGGCCGTTGAGGAGCGGATGGTGGCGAGGTGTCCGTGGGGGATGGGATGGTATGTCGAGGGGACGACGAGGAAGGCTCACGAGGCTGTGTTGGGGAGGTTTGTGGCGGAGGTGAGGGCGAGGATGGAGGGGAAGGATGGTGAAGGGAAGGCGAAGGGAGATGGGGTTGAAGGCAAGTGCTGAAGCAGAGATGTGCGAGCGATCAAAGTGCGGTCCCAGTTCTACTTACTTTTTTTCACTTACCCTCCTTTATTTATTCTCTACCCGCTTTTTTTTTTGGCCCTTCTCAGCCTCGTGCAGGCGAAAACACCGCGATTGGTCTGCATGGTTAGGCTGCAGCCCACGCCTATCCTTTCTTATCGTTCCTCCCAGAATCCCGGAACCGGGCAACATACCGACTTCAAGCGACACATACGCCCGGCTCCATCCCTGCGGAAGTTCATCTTCTCGATGGCTCTGCAGGAAGGTGGCATGAAGATAACCAGTGCGATCTCATTCATGCGTCGGTAGCGAATAAACCAAACCCTACTGCGCTTTCTTACGCTTAGCGATTCCGAAAGTCTTTTGGATCAGTACTTCTGAACGGCAAGAAATATGCGGTGACCGCCAATGCAACAGACGCACTCGTACGGTCCCGGCACACTTTTGGCGCAATGATGTTACGGGGTCGATGCTCTCTGCATCAACAAGTCTGGCAAGGACCAGAGAGCGCATCAGGTTCAGCTTGTGCAACAAATCTTTACGGATGCTGATCGGATCTTTGGCTATATTGGGGAGCCCAGAACTCCCTGCCCTTCGACGAATGGTATCCAGGTCTCTCCCCTTGCCGCCAACTTTCTTCACAAGAAATTCCAGCAAGAATCAATCGGACCCCTCTGCAGGATGCAGCAGCTCCCCTCAATGACGATGGCGCCGCGCACACTCCGAGTATGCTTTTACGGTTTTCTGTCTGGTACAGTCATTGGCCGCGCCTGGAACCCTGGAAGCACTCGCTTCACTTATGCTAAAATAACGGGTGTGTTTCCATGCGAGACCATCGGTACGGCCTCTTCGAAGCAATGGGAGAACTGATGCACTGCAGATGGTGGAGTGGATGCGGGCGCCTCGAGAAGTTGTGGTCCCGAAAACGTCATACTATCTTAGGGCCCATGCGTAACCACTTGGGACATGTTCGTTCAGGCCGCAAACTATTCACAAGAGTCGACAGAGTATCCGCTAGTCTACGCGAAACCCCTCGAACTCTATTCTCAGACTGTGCTCGACATCAAGGTTATGTGGAAAGCATGATTTCGTGGAGAAGAAAAGACCCTGCTCCCCCTGCTTAAGCACTCCAGTTTCTGAGGAGACAAAGATGCTCGAGACAGAATATGCGCCCTCCTCGGACTCGTCAACAGTCTCGCTCCAGTGCTCCCAGACATACTGTGGATGTTGCAGATGCATATGAGCACACCGCCCTGGGAATTATGGACGTTAGGCGTTCTTTGGATATCTTTTAAGGCCAGATGGTGGCAGATTCAGGTGCCACGTCAAACAAATGCGAAGCCTTCGTAAAGACAATAGGGACAGATGTAACATACGTCCATAAGCCGCAAATATTTTCACTGTCGTCGCACAAAATCCATACGACCTTCGGGCGGTGACTACATGGCTGTTACATCGACCGCGTGCGCTGTTCGGAGAAGACGTTGATGAGGGCTCTTCGCTCTCGCATATCCCGAAAGGCGCTTCTGGGATATTACTCTGGCCTTCCTGCAGTAAGCTGAGTGCCTGAAAAATCTGGATGCTGACCATAGCATGCATTTAACATGTAGTCAATGAGCCTCTATCATCACTTCGGGACAGTCCCTAGGATTAGGTCTGATTGAAACATCTCTCGGTGATAGGGCTTATGGATTACTTGCCGGGAAAATACCCCTCTCGTTGAGGTCTGCACGCGACCGCCAACTGCCTCCTGCTCGGCTGCTATCTTCAGAATCGATAGCAAGTGAATGCTTCCAGCTCTTCGGTGATTGTTACGCTCACAGCTGTACGCATGAGAAAGGACTCGGCCCCCTGAGTTCAAATTTCGATGTCGAATATCCGTGTTTTTCCGGTGATAAATTGCGGCAAGCAATGCAAAATCGGCTTTAATTTGCCTCTGGGCTCTTTTCTCATGTAGTTTCATTCCTTTGAAATGACTGAAAAATAGCATGTGGAGGGGACGCTGAAGCAGATTTCTGAGCACATGTTCACGATCTACATAGACTTCTGAGTACAAAGAACGAGAACTTGAGGAGTTAGTGGGAGACGTGGATAAATGATGGTCATCAGTGAGACAATCGTACATGGATCGGTCGAGTGGTGACATGAAAGCAATTACTGGTACGATATTGATTTAGCCAGCAGTCCCTATCGATATGGATTACATTGCATGCGAACAGTGTCTTCGACGGCGCTTATTACCGGAAGCACTACCTTTATGCAACAGAATGCACGAATTACACAGCGACTTGGAATAATAGAGGGTTCAAGGAGGGAAGAGCCTTCCACCTGGCAAAGAAACCCGTCGCCGGTATCCTTTCCTTGGCATTTGAGTCACACGCGCTCTCTGGCCCCAGCCAGGCGATATTTGAAGCGTCCTAGCTCCCCTTTATGGTACAGGCTATCTTGGAAGTCAAGTGGCAGGCTTGGCTGAATGCTCATGCGGAGTTGGGCGAATAGGGTGAGGAAGAGCGCAAGTTAGCCCCTGTCTTGAGTGCAGTAATAGTTCTGCTGCTGCTCCGACTCCTGCCTCTGTTTCTCGGTCTTTTATCTTTCGGCGCGTTTCCTTTCTTCACGGGCTCTTCGGTCACTGGCTGATTCTACAAAAAGTGGCAGTTAGGACCGCAGACAGATGTTGGAAAGTGCAGTAGGGCCACCGACCATTCCTCCTACGACTTCCAGGAATGAGAGTGGCAGCTGAGATCATGCCAAGCACTCTTCCATACCTCCTCAGCCAGTTGTGCCCCGAGTTGACCTGGACATGGGCAGCATCGATCGCCAGAAACCTTCCCTTGTATATTTTCGAGTAGACATCTCTGAAAATTTCGAAATCTAGCCATAAATTCCCGCGAATATCCAGGTCGTCTTCATTCGCAGCCGCAGCTGGAATCATTTCCTGGAGTGGCTGAATTTGATGCACCATGCCCAGCTCCATGCCCAGCTCCTGGACCACTTCCAGAGACACGTAGGAACCCACTTGGATCCCGCTACCTCGCAGTATCGATACCATAAGCCTTTCTCCGGAGCCAGACAATAGCCATGCGTGGTAGTCATACGGCATTTCATCAGAGTCAGAGGGCCGAATCGCTTGTGCGGGTCTGCATTATTGTGTCTTCGGCGACTGACCACTGTCCTCAGGAAGCGACTCGCGATCTCCCAAAGTCCAGTGGTACTGTAGAAATTCATTGTCAACGGTAGCATAGTAATAATCGTCTGCGCAACCATTAATAGTCTGTTTGGTACAACCCACGCCAGGAACTCACGGTGCGTTGGGCTCCATTGTCACGACGGTTGGCCTGGTTCTATCGCTCCATGATATTAGGAATCCTGAGGGTTTGAGCGGGCGTGAGTTTGGGAATGATCTGAGGAATGAGTATGGTACCCTTCGTGAGGCTCAAGAGGAAGCGCTGTCACCATGCGTCCTGACACGTTCTGGCGGATGCGGGGCTGCACCCAGTGTTCAGTTACTTCTGCCTGATCTGCTCCTCTCATATCTGTGCTGACTCGACACGAAAAATGATCAAATGACTTTACAACTGCTTGCGTGAGCCACGTCAATTCCTGAATGGCTGGTGGTAGCCGCAAATCTTCAACCTCGTCAAGAATCATCAACCGCATCAGCCCATCTATTACGGCTTATGCCGTTAGTACGACTCGTATAAGGCTTACTCGTATTACTGCTAGCACGATTCCCCCCCCTATTTAAATCTCTCTTTCTCTTAGATCTCTTTTCCCTCTGTTAGATCAATCACGTGTATTTGTGTTGGATGTCACGTGTTTCAAGGTCTCCTTATTATCACACCACTTCGCTTAGCTACAATCACTTGTATAAGAGGCGGTCGGGTCACCAACCCTCTTCCTCTTTATGCCAACTCATGCCAATCCAACTCTTTACTACTGAATAAGCTGTCACATCACTTGTTCCAACACCCTCCTTAGTAGCCTCTTCTTGTATCTAAAAACTAGTTGAATCTAATTCACTTCGTTTCCTAACACCATCAGCTCGCAAAGTGCATCTCGAAAGAACACAGTGAGTTAACCCTCAAAAGTTACAGTGCTCCTCTGACAAAATAGACTATGCTGTGCTGCAGCAAGCTCAGATGGCCGAACTCCACCATCCAAACCCTCGAGACTTCTGCTTTCTGCGCCGTTGGATGACGCACAGAGACATGGGATACATATCAGTCCCGGGAAGAGACTACGCCGTCTACGAAGAACCGGGCTTTCTTGATCTGTTGGTCGCAAAACCGCGACCGACCGATAATTTTCTGACGGTCTGACTTTCTAAATTCGTCATTGAATGGCTGCGGCGACAGGCTATTACTCCGATTGACCCATGTATAAACGATGTTTCGCGAAAAAGGAGAGGACAGTGACCGCAAACTGGCAGTAGCAACGTGGAGGTTCAGAACCAGCCTTTCAGGTCACGCACGAATTTCCGTCTCGATATAATTGCAAGGAGGACCGTCAGTATAGCCCCCTCACAAAAGACGTTGATGCGCTCTGCAAGGGTAATTGCATTGTGCCTCTCCTCCTTTATTCCGGTGGTCTCGATAGTCATAATCTATTACGTGAAGAATATGGAAAGGCGTCTCGGCATTATTGCTGAGTCCACAGCATTGTTCTCTCTCGTCCTCGGTCTAACTACTTACGGCAAGCTCACGAACGTATTTTCCGCATCTTCCGCGTAAGCGCTTTCCGTTCTCCGACGCCTCCAAAGTAGCCAATGTGTCTGCCAAGGCTCCCAGTAAAGACTCGCTGCAGTCCAGGTCGTTTTTATTGGCACGGATTCCGGGCAATGCGGAGAATTGAAACGTGTGCCTGAATGTTACAAGTAAAATCCTACTCCTGCTGCGGAGGGTGTCTTCAATTTTGATGGATGTGGACTTTAGGATGATTGCTCTAATTATGTATGAGGGAGGGGTTGATATCATTACTGTATTATTGCACGAGTATACCTGAAAGCATGATAATTTTGCACGGCAGCAGTAAAAGATCCAAATGAAGCAGTACTCGAGGAGAGGTTATGAGAGATTTCCCCAGGGTAATCCTATACTGAACTGCAACCCACCCCTAATCCCCTGTAGTCGTGCTATCCTCTCGGCCCCACTACTACGCATTCTCGGCTCTTCCAGAAATAAAGCAAATCCACCACCTCTCTCCGCCACCATTACCGACCGGCACGCACTCAACCTCCCAACCCTCCTTCCCGACCTCCTCTTCTCTCCCGCCCTCTTTCCCCAATACCTCCCACACAAAAACCTTCCCCCTCGCCAATCCATCCCGCAGACTCCTCCCCACCGCGCTCTCCCGCGCATTCCCCGCCCTCACCAACCGCACCAGCAGCTCCGGCGACTCGCGCAGCTCCGCCGACACATAATCAACGCTGTGCTTCACCAGCGTCGGAACCCCCAGTTTACATCGCGACCAATGGTGTTCCCACTCTGCTACACCCGGGCCTACGGTATTTCGTCTACGCGCACTGTGTATGGCGTTGGCGATCGCAGGGTGGTATTTGCCGCCGCGCAGCGGAACGAGGATGAAGAAGAGTCCGGCGTGGGCGCGCCTGATGCCGTCGGCGAGGCGGAGGAAGGTTTGGATGTCTTCGGGGATGGCGTCGAAGGGGAGAGAGGGCGATGGTGATGGTGTGGTCGTGGGATGGTGGCGTGCGCGGTTTATGGTGGGGAAAGGCGTTGGCGTTTTGGCGACGAGGGTGGAGCGAATGTAGAAACGGGCGGAGGAGTCAGGCGTGTCGCACGTCATGGGGACAATGGTCGAGCCAGAGAGGCGGAAGCGTGATTGAGCGGAGTGATGGAATGGAGTGCGAGAAGTTGGGCGGTGTTGTTGCGCGTGCTGTTCAGCTGGTTGAGAGGCGTTGTAAAGATCTGCCTCGAGCTCGTCTTCTGCGAAGGCTGCCCAGTCAAAGAATTCAGAGTTGGAAGAGCTTTGGGAGTCGACTGTAGGTGTTAGATTCCGCGTAGGATGTTCCAAGCTTGACGAAGCCGTCTCGAGAGTAAGGCGCTTGCGCGCCGTTTTCATGATAATGCCCGTCACATCGTGTCTGGTGCAGAGACGCCACCTCTTCTTGCCAGTACCGGTCGCCAAAACAACAGCGACTACCTCAAGGAAGAACCTTGGCTGGTCTGACGCAGTGCCGTCTTCCATCTTGATCTGAAGACCGCAAGCATCGTTGGCGCCGTAGGGTAAGTTGAGAAACAAGCAAACGCCAATTTTCAGGCCCCGAGGATCGACGTCAAAGTCCAATGTACACATTCGAATAGGATCACCAGCAATATTGATATCCACTAGAGCTACAGTCTTGGGTAACTTGTCCTGCATGTCAAGGTGTTGGTTGGCCTCCACGTCATGGTGGAATTGAGCGAGAGGCGGATCCCAGTACCGCCTTTTAAGGCCAGATTGGAGGAATACCGATTGCGCTATCTGCAGCGCAGCATTTTTCATAAGCTGCTCATGATGTGGTTCTGGTACTCCATGATTGTGACTGCCGGTGAGCAACGTGCTTGGCGGAATCGTATTGGTTGACGTTTCTGCCATAGAAAAAGGCGGGTATAAGCTTATAGTAATATCATCGTGAAGGCTGATTGATGATGATTCTGAGATAGATTGCTGGATGTCGGAGGCTCCGAGCTCATAAATAGTCCGTCGAAGATCTTGCTGCGGAACTTTTATTCGAAGTGGACTCGCGCTGCCGCCTGTGGGTGAAACTGAAACCCGCCTGAACGGATACAGAGGGGACTTTAAAGATCTGATCTCGCCTTCTGGTAGAATAATGAAGGTGATGCTCTCATCCCAGGGACCAGGCTTGCCAATAATTGCCATCAGAAGGTGTGAATGCTGAAGATGTGATGAGACCCAAATGCAGAACACTGAAGCTATTTTACAGCTATTAAGTAGGAAAGGTGAGAATTTCAAGATGAAGAGATTGTAAGGAAGAAGTCATTTTATACGCGAAGATTACGTCGGGGCAATATGCCTTAGTGTATGTGTAGCATCCGAGACACACAATCGAAGGGATGAATAAAATGTCTCAGGTATTTTGGAAGCCATTGTTGAGCCTTGTTGGAGACCTCCAGCTTGGTCAGAGCTGTGGTAGGCTACTAAGACACTCCGTCCATTGTCAGCTCCAAAACGGTTCAAATATGCAGGATACCGTTTCTTTTTTTGTCTGTGCTCGAGGCTCTTCCCGACGCAAAAGACGATATCCGGCCTGGCCAGATGCATCTCGAATGTTCGTCAGGATGCAATGGCCGAGCAGAGCAGGCAGCAAAAGCCAGTTGGATAACGAACAGCATAATTTGATTATGCCGATTCAAGCTGGTGTTCTGGACAAGCTTACCTGCTGCTCTGCGGTAGGAACTGACTGCTTTCAAGTCGTCACTTCTCTGATAAAGGAGACGATGGAACCTCTACCTTCAGGTTTCCCCGGAACTTCGTTGTGCAGGGCGCCAAGAACATCTCTCCGCCGGACATCAAGCTGGAGTTCCTTGCACAGGTCGTGCAGATGATTCCCTTGGCTAGCCGGGACAACCTCATCCCTCGCAGCCGTGATTATTTGTATGGGTAGATTACGGTCACCTCTGAATGCTGCAATTTTTCGAAGTGCTGCATCGGTATCCCACCAACTGCGTAAGAAAGGCCATAGATAGCGGTAAGGAAGCCACTTTTGGGGGTAGAGTGCGAGAAGCATGTCCTTAATGCCAATGAAGGGTGTCTCCAAAACGAGACCCGCAATATTACCCTGCGAGCCTGAGCTTTCACGTCGCGAAGCAGCTACGAGTCTACGTGCAGCCAGGTCTGCGGCTACACCAGCTCCAAGACTCTGTCCCCAGAAGACAACTCGAGCAGCAGGAAAGTTTTCTTGGACCCATGCCAGGGTGGCTTGTGCATCTAATTCAATTCCTTTTTGCGATGCTTTGCCCTTTGACGTCCAGAATCCCCGGTAGGACAGGGCGACAATACTGTACACAGGAAAATCGGCGCCAGGTGTTTCATACAACGCTCTGAGCACGCCCGTCAAAGCTGGTAGGCGCGGGGGGAGAGAGGCACCGTTACTACAAAAAGATTGTCAGCGTTGACAGCGCTGGAGTAATACGATTCTTGATGCCGATAACACGTACCCTTGGAAGTAAATGATCACCATATGTTTCCGATCAATCTTGGCATGATAGCCTGGAAGAGATGGTATAGTGCCAACACAAAGGGATATCCTAGTATTGTCCATGGATTGTATTCTCTTCTCTTGCCATTGCACCGGTTTACAAGCAGCGGCGTAGTCTTCGATCTTCTCCGATCGAGCAAATGGGGGCATGTACGGCATGTAGATGAACTTGTTCTGGAAGATAATAGTCATGATGATTTTGTATGACCATAGACCAAGAAAGCAAGTCATGAACATGGCCGGCGGTACTAAGACTGTAGGCAGCGTCTCTGTAAACATGGATCGGCGGCCATTTTGTCTGCTGGCGCTCGTGACAGGGTTGAAAATTTTGCATGGTCGGGAAAGAGATGGCCGCGAAAGACGCTGAGGTATCGCAGTAATATGAGCCCGTGATGCAAAACCTCGACTGAATGCCGTCGGAATGCCAGGCCTCAACGCTGCAGGCGGATGATGAGTGGGAACGTGGGCGATGCGCATCGCGAGTCCGTTGACGGCCAAGAAGGGAATGAACAGGGTTCACGTGAGGCCAGTTGCGGCAGAGGCGAAAGGGGTAACAATTTGAGAATACTAAAGCTTAGACAAGGCATGAGCACATGGTGTTGAGGCGGGATGGCAGCTGGAGTTCAAGGCGTCGGAGGCGGAGAGAAGGGCGGGCAGGCGGGAGGGATCCCCAGAGCGGGAAGCCGGCGCCAAGCAGCGAGGCGGACCCCTTGAACAGTGCACGCCGCCATTGATCACAGAGCTCGACGAAAGCTTACAATATCCTGTCCGCTGCCCGACCCCTTTGCTCTTCTCCTATCCGCCAAATCTCCTCGTACTACCGCATTTCGAGACATCACCGTGACCTGCTCGACCTCAGTAACCAAGCTACATCCTCAGATCTTTGTCAAAATGCTTCGCTGGTTCGTCCTAACCCCCGTCGCGCACCCCGGTCGCAGGGTCTCCAAGCTGATGTCTCTGTGCGTACAGGTACCAATTGAAGCTCGCTCAGCGCCCGCTGCTGACCCAGAGCATCACCACCGCCGTACGCTACCTCCTGTCTATCCCCGCCTGTCCTCTACGTCGTTGCAAAGCCAATTGCCCCCTTCCTGCGACCGCTGCAAATCTTTCCGGCGAGAACCTGCATAAAAGACCGAGATATGGCATGCGAGATGGAATACCAAGAGCTGACCGGATCTGGACGCATTATAGATCCTGTTCGCGACCGGCGATACCATGGCCCAGCAAATCGTCGAACGCAAGGGCTTCAAGCAGCACGAGTGGGACCGCACCGCTCGCATGGCTGCCTACGGTGGAAGTAAGTGAAGCCAGCGCACGCAAAAATTCTTTACATTTGCCACCGCCGATCAACAATGGAGAAGGCTGAACAACAAGGCGCTGACGAGAGGTCTCCGTAGTCATCTTCGGCCCCGCCGCGACGACGTGGTTCAAGGCGCTGCAGCGCATCCAGCTGAAGTCGACCAACGGCACCATCCTGGCCCGCGTGGCCGCCGACCAGCTTCTCTTCGCGCCTACCAACATGTGCGTCTTCCTGTCGACCATGGCCGTGCTCGAGGGCGGCAGCCCCAAGGACAAGCTCGCCTCGACCTACAAGCCCGCCCTCACCAAGAACTGGATGGTCTGGCCCTTCGTCCAGATCGCCAACTTCAAGTTTGTCCCGCTTGAGCACCGTGTGCTGCTGGTCAACGTTATCTCTCTCGGTAAGCCATCCTCCCCACTCAATTTCGAGCTTTATCGGCTGTCGTGGTCGCTGTGGGGCGCGCGATAAGAAGGCGAAAGGCGGTGACGGAAATACGGTGTGCTAACGCCGACTCGCAGGCTGGAACTGCTACCTCAGCTTCCTGAATAGCCAGGGCGGTGCCGCAGCGGCTGGTACCGAAGGCGGTTCTCTGGCGGCGGAGAAAAAGGAGTGAACTGTTCCACTTTCTTCGTGACCGCCCGAGATACTTGCCTCACGAAACGTGCTCAGGCTTTTAGACGTCTCCGTACATCGGACTCTTCCATACATCTCATACCTTTAACGGAGCCAGATGAGTCGGAGACATACGTCACACTTCAACGAAGAAAACACCAAGCTTTAGATGGCCGCCTGCGACGTTTCGGAAAAAGACGAATAGACCAATCAGAAAATCTAGATCTGGATAACAGCTACGAAGATGCGGCGAATAAAGTCAAGGGAAGATGATAAAAAAAGATGCGGCTGTGTTTGATGGGCGTCGGACCGGAGGCGTGCGTAGGCTTGAGCATAAGCATTGAGCGACAGCGGGTGGTCAGTGCTGACACGCGGCACAGCCCAGCAGCGACAGCAGCAGGAGGTGTCTCGTTTGACCGGACCGTCTTCGCTGTCGCAAGATGTTTGAGATTTTTCCTCTTCTTTTCCTTATTTTCTCTTTAGCATTTCCCTTGTGCTTACGCAAAGAGCCGGCAAGAGCGGCACGGGTCACTCGGTAGCTGCGACAGCTGAGACGAATGGCTTTCCCCCTGGTTCGGCATCGCCGACAGAGGGGGCTTACCGGTGTCATGGCTGCGGTCAGGCTGTTGTGGGGCTCTCTTTTGCGTACTTGGTCACCGCACCCCGCAGCATTGATTTCTTTCTCTTGGTTCGTTACTATGGGCAAAATGTGGGACTAGAGGCGTTGTACTATTTCTTTCGGAAACGTTTCCGTAGACATTGTTACAGTGGAGAGAGAGGATTCTGTAGATGGCATGCCAAATAAGAGCATCTCGGTTCTGTTTTTTTTTCCTGGCCACTCCGACTGTTTGCTTGATGATGAATTGCCTCTGCGCCAGTCGCTGAACTGTAGTCCCAGGTTTCCTCCCGTACGTATGCGGCTGAAGGTTAAGGTTGTGAGATAAGCTTTTTTCTTTCCCTTTAGCTTCTTCCCAACTAGCCGTGACTCTTCTGCGACGACAAGCTATGGAAGCGACGGCACTGAAGTTTGGAGCGAGTGATGCGGAATGAGGGCTCGCGCGGCAACGGCAGCAATGGCTTAACCTAGCAATCGGCGACTTCTCTTTCCCCCATCTCTGTTCTCGCGGCGAGTTTCTCTCCCCTTTCAATGATCCGAAGTGCGTCGTATCTTAATCGGTCAAACCATCTCTGTCTCTTGTCCTCGCTTCCACCATCCGCGGAAGGCAAAGTTTGCGTCGGTCCGCCGCCCATCGGTAAGTGGAGAGTAACCACGAGTACCAGCAGCATATTGGGCCCGAGCCGTCCAGGCGGAAACCCCCCCACAAGAATAGCGGAAAGTGGCGGAAGACAAACACGAAGAGCAGATGCAGCAAATAGACAGAACCCGCACACCTCTCCAGCGACAAGTAGAAAGGAAAAAAGAAAAAAGAAAAGAAGTAACCCCCGTCCCCCGTCGTTAATGAAAGGGCCATCGAGCTAAACGATCCGCCCTTCTCCGCGCAGAGACAAGACAAGACAGGGCAGAGTGCACTCAGACCGCCCTGCCCTGCCGCGTGGGATGCGCGCACGTTCTCTCTCCCCTCCCCAGTTTTCCCAAACCCTAACACGCTAGCGTGCGATCCTTTCATCATCAGCATCATCACGAGGAGGAAAGCCCCACGTGTATTTCCAAAAAGCGAGGACTTTCCCCCCTCCCACAAAAAAAATAATAATAATATAGATGCGGTAAACTCTACGCTCGCTATGACTAAGCGCGACGGAAGTCCGTGGTGAAGCGAATCGACAAAGATGCACGCGTGCGAGTGAGTGTGATATGACGGGCTGGGCGGGGCCCTTCCTTCACCCTCCCAAAAAAAAAGAAAAACGGATATTGCCAGCCTTATGAGCAAAGCACGGTAAGGAGGGTTCGGGGTCGGGCCGGGGCGGGTTTGTTGTGTGCAGCGGCGGTGAGTAAGAGCCAAGACCCCAAGGCGCCAAGCCTTTCTTTCTTACTATTGGCGTAGAGCTGTTGTTGTTGGGGGCAACAAAGGGCAAAGTAGGTGTGGGGGCGCAATGAAGGGAGACACAGTGGCTGAAAAGCTCATCACGGGTCATGCATCCGCCCGATGTGCATGTGCGAGAGGTCTTACAATTGACAATACATATCGGCATCTCGCGGAAAAAAGGTCACGAGAGAGCCTGACCCGTCTAAGTGCGCTCTTTCCTTTCTCTCTCGGCCGAAGAGACCGGATTTTAGAGGAGATAGGAACTTGCAAAGACCAAACAGATGCGAACAATGGGAAGAGTGGTAATAGTGGTGCTGATATCTTGTGGTAATGAAAGGCACGTGGGCCTTACACAAGAGTAATTTGCCAAGGTGACGAATACCAAAACCCCCGTCTCACAACGAAGCATGGGCTTTATGGCATGGCTGACCTATAAAAAGAAACATGCATACGCACTGCGGCGATCGGCGGCAGCAGAAGCAGTGGCAGCAGTGGGAGGGTGGGGTATGGGTACCATGCAGAGAGATGAGCAAAAAGAGAAACGTTGAAGCCACCAATAACCCAAATGCGAAAATGTCGGCCGTCATTGAAAGCTCTTGCGATTTGGCAAGATATCTCTCAGTTCTGCTCGTCGAAAAATCAAGTAACACAAGGCCGAAAAAAGCAAAGCCCAAAGAAGCCAAGTAAATCGCTCTGGTATCCTTCCAAATAAAAAAGCAAAAAGGAAACTACCGGCAACCCAAAAAATCCATCCCTCCAAGTCCAAAGCTTGGGCAGATTGACCTGGTAATGCGATCGGTTTGCCGTCCGTATTATGGCAAATCAAGCAGCCGGTTTTTCCTGATTTTCGCCGTTGTACACCGCAAAACGCCGTCGCCGTGGATCCCCATGCTCCGGTGCAAAAGCTGAAGAAAAGATTGAAAATCCATTGTACACACTAGAATTGGGCGTGACGAGTGAGCATATCACCCACTGCAGGGTGAGCCCCGAGATGCGGTTAAGGCATCAATCAATCGTCATCCTCTGTGGCATGGGTCCAGCAATCGCAGGCATTTCGGTCGTGTACTTGTGCTCCCCAAGATCCGGTACCTTACGCTTCGCGATATGCGGCTTCAGACCCTTGTTGAAGTTATGCGTACACATAGCTGCGACAACGATGGTGACTAGTAGTAAAAGAATGGTGATGACGGCGAAGGTGGTGAGCGAACGGCGTGCAGGGAGGTAGTCCTGGATACGGTTGTTGTCGGAACCATACATACGGACAAGCTTGAAGAGGAAATAGGCAAGCGCGCCGAAGTAGACAGTCTGCGGAGAGTTAGCGGATATTGAGGGTAGAGATTGCATGTGCTAGCACATACAATAATAGCAGCCATGCCTAGGACGTTTTCCTTTTGGGTCCAGTAAGCTGCCAATAGGAGTAGAATGATGGTAATAGGGACGGCGGCGATAGTGAGATAGAACTCGGTATCAGCAGTGTTGTTCACGGCGACGAGGAACTGCACGGTAAATCCCAGGAAGAAGAAGAAATCAAACTTTAGAAGGGCGATGTAAATCTAGACGCCACCGTCAGCACGCGGTAACCCGTCGCAAATGACCGTTGCTTACCTGATACGTCAGATACCTGCGCTTCAGCCTCAAGTCGGCGCTGATGTGCTTGTAGATGGTCCAGGCAAACTCATCGTACAGTTTCCAGGCGACAAAAGACATCAGAATGGTGCCGAATGCCATCAAGCAAGGCTCAACGATCAGGAATGGTTTAATATCGTCCCAGAATTCCAGGTCGATCATGTTGTACTTCTTCAGCTCTTGGACGGCATCGTTGATCTGGTCCAGTTGAATCGAGGCGTACACCAGAATTCCCACGTTATAGATGCAGAGACCGATGACCTGGATAGTGTTCTTGAGGCGCAGAGCATCGTATACCAGGACCATCTGGTAGATGTACCCGAACATGAAGACGGAGAGATATGTGGGGATAGTTTGCGCTTGGGGGAATTTGTGCGCCTTGTCGTGTAACGATAGTTGGAACTTGGCGAATATGTATCTGCGAGAGAACGTCAGTGGTGGTGAAGCGCAATGCGGCGCGAGATGCAGAGAGTCGGACGACTCGGCGGTCTCGGGGCGGCCAAGGGCGACGGCGGCACGTACGCTTCCAAAGCCAGGGCGACGATGGCTTGTAGTAGTGCGGTGAGCAAGAAGGCCCATGTCCAGGTCGTTGTTGGGCGATACATCTTGCTTGTAGGCGGGCGCACGCCCGGTGTGGCAGTCAGTCCTTCTCGATCACGGTAGCCTCCTGGCAGGGTATCGAGGGTGGGCGGCTGATATAGGCGTTCGATGCTCTGGCCTCCGAGGAGGGATGCGCGTGACTCGTGATGGTAAATTTTGACGGTGTTGTGCCGCCTCGCGCGGCTGGTGAGCGGAGGGAGTGGTAGAAGAGGCGCGGCGGACGGAGTTGAGGAGAGGCCAGGCTGCCGCGGCGTCGAGCCCTAACAGAGTACTAGAAGGCGACACAAGGCGGACTAATCTCTCGCGCGTTCTTGGGGACAGTGAGTCGCGGCACACTCGGGCCAAGCGGACAGGCGACACAGCTGCGGGTTTGAGCGTGGCGCAGAAGCTCCAGCGAGTGTTTCGCGTGGGCGCAGGCAATGCAAGGGATCGCGGGCGCGCGCGACGGATCGCAGGCTGGAGGCACAGCCGGCTGCTGGGCGGAGCGGCGCGTTGGGACAAAAGCGAGTGATGAGTGAGCACGAGCGAAGGGCGGCGTTGAGCTGGGGGCGACAGCGAGAGCGCCACGGAGGGGGGGTGGTAGCGATCGTCGAAAAGGCGGGCTTTGGCGCCGAGCAGGATGGGGGTGATGGACGGAGGTGGAAGCGGCTGCAGTGGACAGATGCGGGAGGCCGTGTGGGTGAGCGAGTAGCGGTTTAAGGGTCGGTCGGACCAGCAGCGCGCGCAGCCGGAGCCTTGGGTTAACGGGCTGAAGGTGGAGCAGCAGCCGGGGGCCCAGGCGATGCAGCGGAGCTTGGCTCGCGCGCATCGACACCTGAAGCCCGCCCTTCATCAGCCTGGCGGCCGGCCTGCCTGCGCCCGCCCGCGAGGCTGTGCCCGGATGGCCTCACGCACCTCACGCTCGCCGCGCCGCTGCGCCTGGCCGCTGCAACGCTGCCTCTTTGTATTCCTGTGGAGGTATGTACACACCACAGTGCAGAATCCAGCTCCCCACGTGCTCCGCTGGCAGCCTCACGGCCCCCCCCGGGGGCGCCAAGTCGCCCCAAGGCTGTCGCCAATACTTTCTGCCCCATCTCCTGTCTCTCCCTCTCTCCATCCCGCCCTCTCATTGCACGCGATGCGCGACCTCGTATTTCACATGGACGCCGCTCCCTTCCAAAAACTGCACCTGGCTTTCGCTGTCGTCCTTGACGCTGCTGCTCTCTGCGTCGCTGCCAGCCCTGCCCGCCGAGCAGTGTGCGATGACGCCCCCCTTGTCCGCGAGCCGCGAGTCGACGCTCGGCACCTTGACGCCGTTGTAGCTGCGCGAGAGGTGGTTTCGCCTGGTCTGCAGCGTGAATGTGTCCTTGTGGTCCGACGAGCTGCCAAACTTGAAGGCCTTGGACACCAGCGGCCGCAGGCACGCTGTGCATCCGCAAATTATCGCAATGCTAACTTCCGCATACGCCCAGATCACCAGGTTGACGACGCCATCTGCGCTCCAGGGGTCAGCGACGTCCGTGATACCGGGCTCCGAGGATGCTTGATCCCCGGACGACAGCTGTAACAGCGAGCTACGTGGGGAAACTTACACAGGTAATCCGCCGTCGGGTTCATGTAGTTAACGGTATAGTTCAACCGAATCATCGCCGAGACACTGGCACTGTTTGAGCTGTCAGTAACGGCCAATGACGCAACTATGCATCCATGCGGCTTACAAGATACCCAGACTGAGCAGACCGAGCACGGAAAGCTTCGTGTTGAGGTTCATTTTCACATCCCAGAGGAGCGGAATCGGCCTGAAAACTCGGTCAGCTCTGGCATTGCCACAGCAAATCAACGACACCTACAAAACGGCGCAGAGCCAGTCGATGATGATGTTGACACTGGATTGAATGAAGCTGACGATCGTGACAGCAAGAGAAGGCAGACACTTCGCACCAGGTGTCGTTGGAATCCAGTTGGCCCTGCAGCAGCTTTAGCATGGGCCGAGTGAGTCTTGATTGCTTCGGCGAGCTGCATACTTGACTGGGGTGCATTGGGATAGCAAAAATATGGCTGTGAAGGAGAGTGAGAGCACGATAGCCGCAATGATGACCCATAGGCCAACCAGATATGCTCTTTTTTGGGAGCCACCCGAACGAGCTGTAGCGCAATGCTAACTTTCGCGAACAAAATCGAGATGCAAAAGAAGATCTGGGCCAAGTAAAACCACTGGGTATCAGGTCAGCGAGAGCTCAAGGTCGGTGATTTCCGCAAGGGAGAAAGGAAAGAGACGCGCAGCCCATCCACGGCGGATCGTCACTCGCCGATGCAAAGAGTTCTTCACGCCAAATATACGTCTCTTCGAACAACGTGCAGGTGTCGGGGGCTTGTCGCATGTTTTTCGCATACCTTTAGACCCTTCTCCTTCTCTGGTCCTGAAAGCCGACTGGCATGGGCCCCAACACCATTATCGGCGGAAATCAAGGCACTGATGGTGAGCAAGAGAAAGAATGGCTGAGCAAGTCAGTGATGTTCTCCTGGACTAGGAATGAAGACTGACCATGGATGCTGCCATCACCCAGTCATCCATACCCCATTTCGTCCGAGTCAGGCGAACATAGCAACGCAGAGCAAAGAGAGCGCATGCTGGTATACATAGAATGAACACAGCGGCGACCAACTTCGGCGAAGAATCGTAATACATGGCCGCCTGCAGGAGGCAGCACCAGCAGCGTAAAGAGACTGGAAAAGATGTGACGTTGTGATTCCGGACGGATGAAAGAGGGGCTGCGGGACCAGGCGACGGTATCCCTGTCAGGAGCGGGTGCAGAGATGGGGAGGTCAGGTAAGGGCCCAGTTTCCGCAAACCTGGGAAGCCGACGGCTTCGTAGTCTGATATCACTCCGCATCGTCACCATCTGACTGCACGCTACTACAATCAAGCAAGCCTCTTCCAAATTGCGTCCCTGACGGACTGTCAATGGGGGCCCTTTCGATGGTGCATTGTCTCAGGTTCCCGTCGCCCAACAAGGCATAATAAATGGGCACGGTCAGTTTGTCATCCGGGGAAGGTAGGAAGGGCGCGATCTAAGTGCGGGAGAGAGACAGCTCGATCTGTGAATGGTCCATCTCCAAGGTGTTCAATAGGTGGCGGTTGAAGTAAGTCAGAGATGTCTGACAGACATTCTAGATGAGATGGCGGACAGCTGCGAACCGCACTTAGCGGATCCAGGCAGTGGGCCGGCCTGTAGCTAGTAGCTGGCGAATGCCTGCGGATAGTGCGCCAATGCATGCCACAGAAGGCCTAAGCGACGATCAAGAGCATGGATGGGAGGCGCCCTAGGGAGCAGCGGCGCACGCCGTACCTGGCGAGAGCGAATTGGCATGCAACGATTGCGAACTATGGCAAGCCGTAGAGAGTCGCACTGAACGGCGAGTTGGTGGTGTTGGGTGCTGGACGGCCGGGATCTGGTCGGGAGCGCCGAGATCCGCAAGGCTCCCGGTGGCTCGCGTCCGGCAGTCCGGGGCATTGCGCGGGACTGTTGCCGGTATTGGTGCCCTCCTCTCCCCTGACTCTCGGTCCAGCTCTCGATCCAGCTCTCGATCCAGCTCTCGATCTTCGACCCAAGGAACCCTGAAGGCTACTCCTGCTGCGTGCAGCTCACGGGTCAGCATCATCCTCGCTGCATCCATGCAGTCTGGCGGCAACTTAGCCACAGCTGCTGCTGCAACGGGAAGCTTCTCCTTTGGACGCGCGCACACAGCCGTGCCCTTGGCTTGACTTGGCCCTGTTCAGGCACACAACCGTCAATTTCGGATGCCAACGCGCCCGCGGCGAACGCGCAAGCCTGCATCTATCTAAAGTTCAAGTCCCCGTCAGGCGCCCGCTCCACCCCGCAGTCCAGCGAATAGAGCCAATGGGGACGGCCAATAAATAGCTCTTTGCTTGTTTCTCATTGGTCCTCGCCTAAGCTCCTGTCGCATGTTTCTCGGTAGAATTGAAACGAAAAAGGGTGCCATTCATCTGATCATCCAGACCCTGGCCCTGCGCTCACAGCCGTGTCGAAGCCGGCGGCGTGACGTCAAGCCCCACAGTCTCGAACTTCACCGGATGCGCCAACAGCCCTCACGCCTCGCTATCTACCGCGAACCTCTTCAGATCGGCCAGCTCAACCTTCTCTAACGCCTTCTCATTAGTGGCGTTGAGAAACACCCTAACAAATAGGTACATTGCCCGTTAGCGTGAAGCCCGCCGGAGAAAATAGGCAGGTCGCGAGCTGGCCGGCGATCCTGAGGAAATCCCCGCTGGAGCCCCAGATCTTCAAGCTTGACGCGGGATGATCTCTGACCAGGGGTGGGGTGGGGGGCGCGCTGCGAAGCGAGGCCATAGAACAAAGATCGAAGGGAGACGAAACCTACTTTGGCACCACCGGGTCCTGGTCACTCTGGCGCGCATCCATCGCCTCCTTCCATCGACTAACACACAGACACCACTTGCAGCCTCCGGTCAGCCCAACGGTGCGCAGGTTGTTGCCACGTGATGCTGAGAAGTCCAGGAACTCGTCGGTAACCTCAGCTGGGCGCAACCATGTCAATCGCCGGTATTCCAAAACAGTCAAGGCTTTTTTTTCCCTCTCGGTTGCCGGGAGTGAAACGGCTTTCTGCTTCTTACCTGCGACACTGTGATTTCCGACGTCGCCTGGCGGCACCTCGCAGTAGCCGTTGCGCAGGAAGCCCGTCATTGGTTTGGTGGAGTGAAGCGCGAGGGGCTTCTTGAACACTGCCAGGGCTCAGCCATCAGCCTTCTTCCGCAATCTGATCACATCCGCGCGGCGATGAGGCGTCTAGACCAGGCGCAGTGGTCAAGACGCACAGTCATGATCTCGATACTCACCGTTCAGGCTTGCCATGGCTAGTCTTGACATCCAAAGCTTTTGCTGCGGTCGTAGACTATGGCGTGCGGGAGATTGGGCCTTGCGACAAGTTCGTGGAGCAGTTATATAGAGTGAAGGTGCGCTCTCTGCTCCTTTTCTTGATCGACTTCTCTCGCTCGCTGTGTTACTTTGATCATGACGTGTAGAGTGGACCCTGGATTCTCAGAGACGATCTGGCGCCCACCCGGCGGAGCTGTGTCGATTGCCTCGGCCGTATTTCTCCGAGACCCGTCTTGACTGGCGGCCCTTCATTTTCGGACTTCATCTTCGTGTCGGGTGTAACGGTGCTATCTAAGTTGCTTGACTGTGCAGCTGCACTAGCTTCCACGGCTTTTTGTGCTCCCTTTCTCTTGTGGTGACATTGGCTCAGTTACGAAGCATCAGACACTCTTTGTTACTGTGAAACTATGGAATGTGCAGGAGCCCTAAATGTTCGCCTAGCACTGACCTTGGTAGTAGGGAAAAAACAATCCGGTAATCCAGTATCTACGCTTCGGCAGCTTTCCAACAGCGCGGGGGCTCAAGAGACAATGCAGAAAACCCAGAAACATCGGGTTGCTATACACTCAGATTCATTGATTTTGATGCTGTATATACTTCAGAGATATATAAATTCCCCTTCCAAGCTACAATGGATCTACGCCCCGGATCTCAGTCTTTGATATCTAACTCGTGTTGGTGTTTGTTTGGAGTGTAGCGCGGTTGGAAAGAAAGCTATCACAATCACCTAATGGTACCTCGGATTATGGGGTGAGTATAGTTCAAGAGACTTGTTATTGATAGCAGGACCATCGAGCCTCGGTACGCATGCGCTTGGAGCGCAATTCCCCACAACGGACAAGGAAATGGGAACGAAGAGGACAGAACATATACCGGAGAGCACAGCCAGATATAGCCAGCCCCCGCTGCCAGTATTCCTGGAAGAGCCTACCAGATGCAGGCCAAGCAGTGACAGCGGCTTCCGAACCGCCGATGCCGTGCGGTCTGTCAGGGTCAACGGTCTCCCGCATCTCGAACCACCAATGGCATGCATTGTCCGACTGGTGGGTCTAGAAGCTTAGAGATGAAACACGATATTTAATATGGAAACAGCACCCTGCATCCGAGCGCTGCACGGATTCGCGGGTTTAGCCTATTTCCGACGACGCGACGACGTGCCTACATTCCACTGCTCGTGTGGGGAAGGGCACTTTAGGCTATTGTCAGAGAATATTGGAACATTCGACGTGCGCTCATGTGCCTGGCAGCATAACATTAGTGGACAGCCAAAAGTTAAGCTTGTTTCGCGACGTTCCCCTTTCGGACCTCCTGTGTACAGCATGCAAGCGAGGGACTGGACGCCACAGTGGCACCTGCAGAACAAGCGGTGGCCCCTGCAATCACCACTACAGCCCGCACTATCATATGTGCTCTTCTTTTACCGTAAAAGGGTCACAGGATGCTCTTTGTCGCTACACAACCGAGCAGAAAGAAGGCTGGGCTGTGGGGACTTCAGCCGGAAAAGTCGCCCTGCCGGGCGCTGCCGCCCACCCACTCGGCTCTCCTCTGCCGCCTGGACCTGACAATGTGGAGATGCTGTCAGTTGGTGATAGTTCCGCTTGGCGTGCTGTTTATGCCGGTGGCTCCTCGTATACCGCAACACGATATAAAGAGAATGCTCCCTGCAGCGAAATGGGTGTCTGGTCATTCACAATCCACTCCTCTTCCTCTCCTCCGAACGTCAGCTCGCCTCATCGCACTCAGTTCTTCCTGAAGGAGTATCTAAGATGCATCAGAGTACGGCCCTGCTGTTGCTGGCTGCGGTCCCAGCCTCGTATGCCGCTGTTCCCGCTTGGGGCCAATGCGGAGGACAAGGCTGGAGCGGTGACAGCAGCTGCGTATCTGGCTACACTTGCGTGACTGTAAACCAATGGTACTCTCAGGTGATTCTTTTCCCCAATTCCACACCCTGGGTCTTGCGTTAACACTCCATGCTCTGCAGTGCCAGCAAGGATCCGCACCCCCAGCCACCACCCTGGTCTCCTCCACCACGGCAGCCACCAGCGCCACCGCGCCCGCGTCCACCGCAACCGGCGGCCTGGACGCACGCTTCAAGGCTCGAGGCAAGAAGTATTATGGTGTTGCCACGGACCAGGGACGCCTCACGGCCGGCCAGAACGCGGCAATCATCCAGGCCGACTTCGGCCAGGTCACGCCTGAGAATAGCATGAAGTGGGACACGATCGAGCCGTCACGCGGCTCCTTTAACTTTGCGCAGGCCGACTACCTCGTCAACTGGGCAACCACCAACAATAAGCTGATCCGCGGTCATACCACTGTCTGGCACTCGCAGCTGCCGAACTGGGTTAGCAGCATCACTGACAAGGCCACCTTGACCACCGTGATGCAGAACCACATCGCCACCGAGATTGGGAGGTATAAGGGCAAGATCTATGCCTGGGTAAGTGGTTGATCATGAAATCTTGTTCTGAATCGTCTGATCGGTCCACCGTGTGGCTGGGGTCATTGTCGCCCTCTGCGTTGCTCCCTCAACCAATCACACGTATATCAGCGAGAAGCGCAACAAACCATGCTGACACCCTCCCCAGGACGTGGTGAATGAAATATTTAACGAAGACGGCTCTTTCCGCTCCTCTGTCTTCTACAACGTCCTTGGCCAGGACTTCGTCCGCCTCGCCTTCGAGGCCGCCCGCGCCGCCGACCCCAACGCCAAGCTCTACATCAACGACTACAAGTGAGTTTCCCCATTCATCTGCCTCCTCGCCAACCCTCCACCCCCCTTCCGCACATATGCACATACACACACAACAACAAGACTAACGCATGCCCCTTGCAAAAACCCCCAGCCTCGACAGCGCCACCTACGCCAAAACAACCGGCCTCATTTCCAAAGTCAAAGCCTGGATCGCGGCCGGCGTCCCCATCGACGGCATTGGCTCGCAGTCTCACCTGTCGGCGGGCCAAGCGTCCGGCACCGGCGCCGCCATGAAGGCCCTCTGCGCCGCCGCGCCCGAGTGCGCCATCACCGAGCTCGACATCGTCAACGCCGCACCCGCCGACTACGTCGCCGTCACCAAGGCCTGCCTCGACGTCGCCAACTGCGTGGGCATTACGGTCTGGGGCTTGCGCGACCCGGATAGCTGGAGGGCCAGCAACAATCCCCTGCTGTTTGATGCGAATTATCAGCCTAAGCCGGCGTACACGGCGGTGTTGAACTCGTTGTAGGCGGGGCATGTGTGTGGTTTTTCTGCGGGCGGGGTAGCGGAGGAGGGGTGCGTAGCACGTTCTATGTAGTTATTTTTTTTTCATTTTCCTGGTACACGTACATATATGAAAACGGGATGAGAGGAGAGAAGAAAAGGTGGGATATCGCCGCCGTTCATTATTGAAGCTGTTTTATGCAACTGAGTGTTGACGGTGCCAGCAAATTTACATGCGGAGAGAAGACGCCAGCTGAGGTAGAAGGAGGTTCGTGCTTGCCCTCTCAGGTGATCAGAACGGACCATTCGTGCGCAAGTGGGCAGGCGGTGCAATGTCAATTGGAAGCCACAAGACAGGCTCAACTGTCCCGGTATCCAACAATGGCCACAGCTTGTTGGAAGTAAACGCTCTTTAAGTGCCTCCTGGTCCAACGAGGCCAAGGAAAAATGTGATTCGTGCAAGCTTTCATGCAGGAGGCATCGATGTCATCGGCTTCTGTGTTCCGCTTTTCCCTTGTCAAGGCGGCCAATGGCTAGAAAGTGAATCATCGACACTCGAACTGACGCTGAAAAACATCGTCATTCGTTTCTCTTAATGCTGCGCCTCAGATACAGCGATTGTGCCACGCAGTACAGGTTCCCCTCGAACATCCGAGAGCTTCGCAATTTTTGATCAGGAGGTTGCTCATGGGATCTCGAGCGAGTCGAGCGGAGTTCCAGTAAGCCGTGCAATCAAACTGATCATAGGGATCAGGAAGTATCTGTGCACTGCTAGAGGCCCAATAAGGCTTAGGAGCTTTCAGGAAATGATGAGCTTGGATTCTCCAACGGTGGAGGCTTCACATGTGGATAGAAAATAAGGCCGCAGTTGTAGCGGCCGCGTGCTGGGACCCATGAGTTAAGGTGGTAGGAGGTACACATGCCAAGGGCTCAATTACTTGATTAATTGATTTTTATAGCGTCTGCACCGAGTAGTATACCAATGCGCATGATTCTATCTCAAGAGCTATCTAGGTAATACCTCCAAGAGTGGTCTAGATGTTATGACACCAAGGTCGGAAAGCCCGCATGGGAAGAAGCACCGCAGGGGCCGAGACCCTCACGGGCGGCAGACCCGCATGACCAGAACTCTCGCACGGGAGCCCAGTCACAAGGGAAAGCGGCGCGTGCGGGCTTAGTCAAGGCAGCAGCCAAAGCCCGCGCGGGAGCAAATCCCGCAACGCCCGGCGAAAACCAGAAAAAAATGCCAGGCCAGGAATCATGCGGGGAAAGAGCATCCGCAGGGGACAGATGACGAGTCCGACAAACCGACCATGGTCGCACGTAACGGGTGGGAGAGTGGCAGTGGTGTCGTCCCATAACAGGTGCAGCAGGTGGGGTTTAGGCAATAGGCACCGAAGCGCCGAGGTTACGTGTGGGCGTTATTTTTGCATCACAGTGATCCAAAACACCTGATCCAACACCATCAATCTAGCTACTTGGATCAAGCCGCATCAATTCAAGTCGCTAGATAGTACTTTGGCCTTCGTCTCAACTTAAAATTCCACTACATTACCTGCTGGAGGTAATAGGGCTTTGCGCCTCGCATGCTTACATGACACTCGCTTCATCTGGTCAGCTGCGATCCGTCTCTGCGTTTCGAGGAAAACAATTTGACCCCATCAACTCAACTGGAGCATTGAAGCATGGAGAAAAGGCCCGTCGTAACAGCGCGTAAGTTAATGTGGGTGATGCCTAGAATGCCGAAGGCGGAACTGCGACATAGCTACCCAAAGAAAGTAGTATGGGTGGAAGATATCCGCACTATAGCTACAGGCCGTGCTCCAATCTGCTAGACAATCACAGCGGTTTATCACAAAAACGAGCTCAAGAAGTGAACAGCCCCACCATATAACTTGTATATTCTACACCTCCTTCTACCTACCTCTAAACCCTCTGTCTTCCCTTCCCATTCAAGAGTGCCCAACGTACTACTAGAGAAATACATGGATAGTGATTAGCCTGCATGTCGCTTGGGGCGATGGGGTCAGGGTAAATGAATTCACCTCGACTCAACTTAACCCAATTTAGACCCACCAACCGAGCTTACCGAGTTTACCGAAACTCGGTATCGGTACGCCGCAAGCTCTTCGGCTTGCGGATGTTCGTCACGATGGAAAATTCCGTACGACTCGAGATTCTTCTGATGGAGTTAATTGCAGGGTTGATGATTGCACGGAGTTCAGTCGCTTGCAAGATCGACTTCGCCCTCGGCCGAAGAAAAGCGACAGGGCAGAGAGTATCGTAATCGCTTTATTTTCTTTTTTGTTACACCTTATACCAGCACGGGAATGAGTATTTATGATGGCTGCCTCGGATAGTAGAGAGGCACTCGGCCACGACACGTTGTGATGGCTTTCTAGATCTATTAAGTGACAATGCTTCCTTGTGTGGGCTCACCTTTGTATCGCTGCCTATGACTATATTGAATCGATGCATTTCAAAAGGCACGTGGCTAGACTGAAACATCCGAGGGACTGTGTCTCAACTGTTATAGTAAGGATGTGACGGGGTAATAGCGTACGCACGCAAGCGTCCATGCTCGAATGTCTTTTCGGCAATAGAGGACGATCCGGGCGGATCCGACATGGCTTTCTCTGGCTGAGAGGTTGTAATGGGGCACGATTCAGATTGTAGGTTTTTAGCATGTCTCCTTCCTGGATTCGGGGCCCGGGTAGGTGTTAGCTGTGGTGCCGCTGTCGTGTGGAGGCTGTGGTAAAGCGGGCCAAGCATCTCGGCTTTCGATTCGGCGTTCGGCAACTCAACTTATGCGAGAACTGGTCACTTGCTGTACCTTTACTTTGACAATTCGCTATAAAAGCAGGACGCGATCTAAACCGATGCATTGTTGAAGCAGCAACATTCACGACGCAATGGCAGCTATTCATTCATCCCCCTCAGACGACATTTCGCCTTCTTTTGAAGACACCGCAGACTTTGTGAATGCGGATCGTGGCTTCGTAGCATCGCTTCAACCTTGTGTCATCAAAGGCGCCCACGGATCCGTTGTCTGGAACAATGACGAGTACAGTTTCGTCAACGAACAGCCATGTCCAGCGACGGCTAATCCCAAGCTATGGCGACAGGCGCAATTACTGGCCAAGCAGGGACTATATCGCGTCAGTCCGTCAATCTACCAAGTCCGCGGCTTTGACATTTCCCACATCACGTTCGTCGAGGGTAAGACGGGCATCATTGTCATTGACCCTCTGGTCTCATGCGAATGCGCCAAGGCAGCGCTGGAGCTCTACCAGGCCCACCGCGGCGTCCGTCCCGTCAAAGCGATGATTTACTCGCACTCTCATGTCGATCATTTTGGTGGCGCCGCGGGAATACTGCCTGATCCAAAGAGCGACGTGTCTCCGGTCGATATTCCTATCATCGCGCCCGAGGGCTTTATGGAATAAGCAATATCCGAAAACGTCTTCGCAGGGCATGCCATGCTTCGCCGCGCGGCCCATATGTACGGCGCCTATCTTCCCAGACGCCCGTCTGGACAGATTGGGGTTGGCCTAGGGATGGGCACTTCACGTGGGAAAACGAGCCTCATCCCACCCACGATGGACATCAAAGAGACGGGAACAACCCTGACCGTGGACGGGATGCGGATGGTCTTCCAACTTGTACCAAATACAGAGGCACCGGCCGAAATGAACATGTACTTTCCCGACGAGCAAGCACTCCTGGTGGCGGAATGCGCAGGGCACGGCTTGCACAATATCGCCACTCTCCGAGGAGCATTGATAAGAGATGCGAAAGCGTGGAGCAGGTACTTGGACGAAACTATCGTGTTGTTTTGCGAAGAGGCTGGGGCAGAGATTCTATTCTCAAGCCACGGCTGGCCAACCTGGGGAAACGAAGAGCTGAGGAAATTTCTGGCAGAGCAACGAGATCTGTATGGCTACCTCCATGACCAAACGGTGCGGGAGATGAGCAACGGCTGGAATGGGACGGAGATTGCGGAAAGAATGGTTCTACCAGCCGGACTGAGCCGTGCGTGGCATACACAAGGATTCTATGGGAGCGTGAGCCACAACGTCAAGGGAATCTACCAGCGTTACATGACTTGGTTTGACGGGTCGGCAGAGAACTTGTGGAAATGGCCGCCGAAAGAGGAGGGATGCCGGTACGTCGAATGCATGGGCGGCGTGGAAGCAGTTTCGGAAAAGGCAAAACTGTTCATGGAGCAAGGCGACTTGAGATTTGCGGCAACATTGCTGGGACACGTCGTGGCAGCGGGCAGCGAGGCTGGAGGTTCGGCGGCCGCCAGGTCACAGGCTAAGGCTTTGCTCGCTCTTGTGTTTGAGCGACTTGGGTTTGGGGCGGAGAATGCGACTTGGAGGAACTTTTACCTGACCCAGTCGCTGGAGTTGAAGAGCGAGAAGAAAAATCGGACCAGCCGTTCGGCTGGGCTGGCAGTATTTGCGCCGGGTCTGTCTGTGGAGCAGTGGCTGGCCGTACTTTCTATAAATATCGATGGAGAAAAAGCTGGGAAAGAAGAAAAGCCTCTCTGCATTGATCTTCATGTCGAGGGCGCTGGCGAAAGATGGAGGCTAATCTTGAGCAACGGTGCTCTGACGTACCGGCGTCAAGCTGGTAACCGACCGTTTGTTGGATACCGGCCGAGCGTTACCCTTAGCATGGAGAGGGACGAGCTACGGGAAGTCCTGAACGGTACCAGGAGCACAGAAAGAGTTAGGGTGGTCAGCGGTGAAATCGAGGCCCTCAAAAAACTGCTAGCATTTGCTGGCATCGGTCGACTGATGGAGAAGGAAAGCAGCAATCTGTAAGGGTCTAGGCGACTGCACTTTCTATGAACCAAGTAAGCTCCTCAATTTCATAGCTCTCCGCCGCTTGCGAGTTATAGACTTGTTTTGCTCCGCTTGATGATGATGACGGTGACGATGGTGATGATTCATACACCCTGGCCTTCCACGGCCCATAGAAAAAAAAAGGCGCACTAAAAAATGCTTCTACATTACATAAAGATCTCGCTACATACTCAGCCTAAAAGCTGAGATCAACAGAAGAATTCAAGCAGTCACCCAGCGAGAAAGCAAAGGAGAAAGTGCGACATTGGTAAAGCAAGTGGAACATCAAAGCCACCCTTCTCCCCTTTCCTCGACTATCCTGCCCCCTGGCTTCCATCAAGAGCGCTTTCCTTAGTGTTTCCCGTCCCTCTAGCGGCGCGGCAGCAAGCACTGAGAGACCACGGACTAGAGGGTCTGATTGCCTCAATATCACCAGCTTTCTCTTCCTTTATAGTTTACCTCTCCAGCCTTCCTATCATCTCCCATCATCACCCGCAAGAGCTTTTTGTGCCTTGAGCAGCCTTGATGCTCTGTCCTGCGCGTACCGCTGCAAGTTGCGCACCTCTCCACATTTTGGCACACGACGGTCTTCCTTGTGCGCTCCACCTCCACAGCGAGATCGCTGCAGATCATAGTTCTGGCGTCGGAAGCACCACAGAGGGCGAAGCCAGTGTTCAAGCACGTTGGTGTACGCCGCTCCTTCGTCTGATAAGAGGAATGTGAAGGAGCACTGGGGCTAGGGGATGGGCACGTGGAGCTGACTATCTGTTGTAATCACACTATCGTGAAGAGCTCCTCCCCCGATCAGATCCGTAGCAGTCTATGCTAACAACCCTGCGCACAGAAATTGTCAATTCTGAAACAGCACGTGAACCGAGGCTGGATTTTAGACTAGCGGCTACCCCGCATTCCATGGTAGTGCGTTCTCACCAAGATGATATGTCTCTACATTCCTCACCGACAACTCCATGGCGGCAGTATCGACTCTCTCGCGAATTCCCCGAGACCGGTCTAGAATCGTATGCCACCGGTGTCACGCAAGGAAAGTCAAGTGCGACCTATGGTTAAAATCGGCAAATGCAGGAAGTTGCACGAATTGCGAGAAGCGTTCCGAGATCTGCCGGAGGAGGGAACGCGTGAGGCCCCAGACACAGCGTCACCGGCAGTCCGAGCATATCGATTCTCTGTCCGCGAATGCTGCTCTCGGTGCGGCGGCATCATCAGCTTCTACACTCAATGTGGTGGACACGCCTTCCGATCTTGATCACGATGCACCTGAACGCCATTCAGCTCAACCAAATACCACGACAGCTGAAAGCCAAGGCTATCTGGGTGAATCCTCAATTTTCTGTAATCATGGCCCATTCTTCTCCGAATCCTCTACTCTTCTGGGCACTTCCTCCTCGTCCATGGCAACAAAAATCTTGGCTGCCACCGGAGCCGACCAGTTACCATCTTCCAAGATGATAGATGCTCACGTCGCCGCCTATTTCGAGTATCTGTACCACCGAATCCCCGTCGTGGACGGTCAAGACGTCAGCCCCGCCAGCCGCTCCGTACTCCTCCTGCAATGCTTGTGCTTTGCTGGATCCATCCTTCGCCATCCAAAGTCAGCCGAAAGCCTTGTCCAAAGCGAGGAATTCTACATCAAGTCTAAGACGCTGCTTTTCGTCAATCATGAGCACAATCCACTCACCATGGTCAAGAGTCTGTGTCTACTTGCTCTATGGAATGTCAGGCCGCCTTCAGTTGTCACGATCGATTGCAGCTGGAACTGGCTGGGTCTTGCTATCCGCCTGGCGCTTCAGATAGGCATCCATCGGGAGTCAACGTACACTCGGAGGGCCGCATCCGGCAGTGCTCGCAGGGTAGCTTGGTATCTCTATACCCAAGACAAACTGCATTCAGCCTGCTTTGGCCGGCCCCAGATGCTCAGGACCCAGGATATGGATATACGGCCCCCTTCGACGGCTGACTTCGAGCAACCCGAAAGCCGTCAAGCGCGCCTGTTCGTCATCTATGCCGACTTGATGAAAATACTGGCCAAGATACTGTCTCTCCAGCACCGAGAATTCTCCGTCGCTTCGGAAGAGCTGTTATCCATTCTCTCAGAGCTCAAAGCTTGGGTTGCAAACATTCCCCAAGACCTTCGTATATTCGGCGACCAAGGCAACAGGATCTATCATCGAGGCTCTTATGAAGTTCTTGTCTGGTATTTTACCACTATAATTGTCTATTTCCACGTGCACGGACGCTTTTTCCAGCCTTCGGCTGTATCCCGCGTATGTATAGTGGCCTCTTCGTGTGTCATCCGCCTCTACCAAGAGATGGATTACCGAGACGACATCAACTACCTCATGGCGATCAACAATTGGTCCATGATGGCAGCTTCGGTTCCACAGCTCAACAATCTTAGCAGAGAGGCTCACAACGTCAGGCTCCGAACAAGTGCTTCCGCTTCTTATTCTCTGTCTTTGGAAGAGCTTGATATCATTACCGAAATTCTCAAGCAGAGAACCGCCAAATTTCCCGGCGCAAGGGCTTTAGTCGAACGAATAGAGCTCGTGAGGAGGGAGATCATGTCAGATTCATTACCAGAATTAGATCACACGAACAGGCCTCTCCGGATCTCAGATTCGACGATGCACGCGGCTCTACCAATGGTCCATGACTTGTTTCCATTCCCAGAAGCGCTCTCTCCGAGAATACAGCTACTAGATATAATGACAGTAGTGGATATACCGGACGGCATTTGTGAAAGCTATCATGAATGGTCCATAGACGATATTGTCAACCTCAACGACATTTGGACTTCTTTGTGCTAGGATGATACCCCTGTAAAGTAGATATTCTAGAAGCGCAGCTTAAGAAGCAATTTAGGATATAGGTCATTAAAGAGCAAGAAGGCATCCGAATAAGATAGAAATCTAGATTATGCATTCAGTTTAATGATCACCATAACTAACAAACAGCGCAACGTTTCTTACTCTTTTCGGCGCGACGACAGAGAGATCTTACTCCGCAATTGCAAGGGCCGCATCAGAAAGATCCCCAAAGCCTTTCTGTTGGAATGGAGCAAAAGGACGGAACTCGTCCAGTTACTCCATGTTGCTAGGGGGCCTCTTATACTCCCACCCCCTGATGTTAGGGTTGGTGGAACTGACGCATATATCTAACACTTCCTCAAGCGCACCAAAATACATTCTGGGCCTTATGACTCAAATAACAGTCTAAGAAGCAACCGCTGATTGAATTCTGGACCAGCCAAGCTGGTGATCCATGGGAATCCATGATACATCGAGTCCCATCCAAAAAAGCTTTCGTTGCACTTCGAGTCCCAAACACCACTGAAGGGCCTGATTTGGGCATCTCCCGTAAGCCCGGTCTGTCTATGTTCCGTATCTTGTCCTTTCAGTTCCCTTCTCTTCCAACACGGAAGCTCCGAGGAAAATCACTACCGACACGCAGGGCTGGACCCACTCCACCACGCTTTTTCGGCCAGATACCTAACCCGCAGTCAAAGTCATGATCTCCGTAGACGCCGGCCTCGGGTGCTAAGCCGGGAACGCCTGGACCGGTCGGCCCCTGCACCTCTCCGCGATGAGCGGGAATGCCCGACATCGTGGAGGTGCTGCTCGCGCTCGGTGCGGATGTGGATACGAGTATCGGTGTCGAGTATGAAAGGCGCTGGCCGGGCCATGGCTCGACAGCGCTGCGTGTTGCTCTGGACGTGGGGACGTTTTATGAGCGGGTTTGGAAGGTGCCGGGTGATGATGGAGTCGGTTTTCGGAGATGCTTTCGGGGCATAGAGCGCATGCGCAGCGGCTGCTAATCACTTTACTTTGGAGGATACTTTGCGGTCTAAGACGCATCCGGGAGGGTGCCATAGGCTATGCCACGGGATATCTGCGGAGGGAGTGGGGGGTCCTCCACAGTGGATGTGGTGATAGCGTGGATGAAAGTTGGGAGTTGCAGGTGTTCTGGCTTTTGCTTTCTGCTGGCCATCACATGGCAGGGAAAATTGGTCCATGGATTTTAGTGTTACTACGTTCAGTAACAACCTTCTGCGGCAGGAGTAATTCGAAAGTGTTGTATAACTACACTGAGTGTCTCCTCGCAAGGTCACACACACACACACACACACACACACACTCTCTCTCTCTCTCTCCAAAAAGAAAAATAAAAGGGTGAAGGACAATAATTAAAGCCTTCGAAGAAGACGGACGGCTGCTTCTCCAGTTTTGCAGGTCTTCCCTGGCGAGCATTAGAGTAGCCAGTCTCTTATTTGGAAATGCCTCGACTAATGGTGCAAGCCATTATGGTGACTGTGAAATTTTTATATTATAACCCACTACTATGGCTGAACGTGATTCTGTGTCGCTTTCTCACATCGCTGCCTCCGCCACCACAGCAAGACCCTCCCTATGGCGGAAAAATCAGGCACATGACTTCTTCCCGCACTTCCACACGGGATGAATACCAATTGTGAACGTTGGCCGCTTAACAAGGCAAGAGGGGCATGCCAAGCGTTTGAGAGTTCGCTTTGTTCTCACGGATACTCTAGGTATATCAACGTTAGCAAGCTGGATACCTCAGCCCTGTGCCTCCCGAAACCTTGAATTTGGGAAACGCCGCGCGCGACCGCTTGAAGACGTGAGTCACGGGAGAGAGCAGCATCTGGCCGCAAAGTGCCCTTGAGTGGAAAGATGCAGGCACATAAAGTCCATGCCTGGCTCGTTGGGATGATATTGCCTAACGATGACGACGGTGTTATCGCGCTGCACCATGTCCGGAGGGAGCATATTCGGATGCTTCGAGATCTGCGCAAATACGACACTTGGGTTTCCTTCTAAAGTATGCTGCAGATGGAACGAGAAGGATTATAGGGGCATTTGGCCATAATCAGGAACTCCATTTTATTTCAGTCTTTCTAATCGTCATCGTTGAAGCGGCGGGGCGAGTGCGAGTATGGCAGCCCCAAGGGAAGCGAGAGAAACGTTATAACACACAGAATACAGACATAATTATATATCCAGTTACAAGTAGGTGGAACAGAAACGCCTCAACACCACAGACAGCCGCGCTCAGGTGACGCCGTACGCATATCAAACAGATCATCGCCGCCGAAAAGTAGGTGCCAAATGCGCGGAGAAGAAAAAAGCCGGCCTCGTAGCGCCATGCCGCACAGGCGTGAGGAAAGTCGTGGTGATAAGCGGCGCCAAATGAAGCTTCATCTGGACGAAGACTTGCTCCGCGGCATCCTCCATGAACGGAGGAAGCATCACCATTCATCACGCCGTATGAGCAGGACCACCCACCTGAACACCCACTCACACAAAACTACGCCAAATATCATTAGCCCTCATTCCCACATGAACAAGCCAGCAGCGGAGAAAAACTCACCTCGTCACCCCACCGCCAACAACCACGCCCCTCCACAGCAGATCCGCCTCCTCCCACCCCTCAACATCCAGCAGATCCTCGTCCCCCGAGTACTTGCTCCGCAGCACCGTGGCCGTCGAGGCGTCGACGTTGCCGTTGATGCCCCCGGGCAGCCACGAGAACAGCTCGACCAGCGCGCTCCACGCGTTCGACAGCGACGACGAGGTTGACTTGAAGGACGAGAAGGACGGGGATCGGCTGGTGCGGGCCATTTTTTTTTTTCCCTTCCTCTCTCACTCTCTTTCTCAATCTGGCAACGTCGTCGTATGTCCGGAGCGATTTCCGGTGTTGCGGGCGTCTGTTATGCGAGCGATGTGGAGTCCGGAAGAGCGATGAGAAATAGGCGGCACTCCGGGGTTCGCTCCTTCGCCCGCTTGTTGCTGTGGGGATTGTTTCGCGTGTTTGATATATGCACGACCGGGGTTGCGGTCGTCACAGCGGAGCCTCCGTTACAAACTTTTTTTTCTGTGTGTGTGTGTGTGTGTGTGTGTGTGTCTCCACTTCAACAGTCCTCGCCCGAGGTTTGGGTAGTGATCGCGTGCTTTTTTTCCCCCCCGGAGGTGCCCAATTGACTCGGTTCTCCAATCCTTCCTCGGCGAGGTGCAGGAGCAAAACCGTTTGTGGGGGCTTTTCCTTTTTCTTTTCCGTGGCAGTGGCGGGGTTGTTGACCGGTCAGTAGGTTTCGTGGTGGAGCTCGAATGACTCTTTTCCTGTTGGACACCGGCGGGATGTTTCGAAAGACCGGAGCAGCAGAAACAACAACAAGAAGCATATGTCAGCGATGAAGTGGAAACTCCAACAACAGTGCGCCCGAGCATCTATAAAAGAGACAGCCAGAGCATCCGCGCACGAGCACCAGCCGCGCACGCTCTCCCACCACCTGCTGCACAGCCATGGCCATGCCGGGGCATCCAACTCATCATTCACCGCAAGCTCCACCGCCTGATGAGCGAGAGAGAGCTACCGCAAAGCTTCACAGCCTTGCGAACGCCTTGTTTTCTTTCCCGCGGTCCCGCATGCACCGTTGCGTTGTCAGCGCTCCATCCGCTGCACGCACGGTCCGCAAAAATAAAAATCTGAGGGACATGAGTTGTCAGCTTTACGACGGTTGAAGATCGTTACCCGATTCTCGCGAGCCTTCTCTACATGTTCCAGAACGATGGCCGATTGCATCAAAGGAAGGGAGGCAAAAGAAGGGCCGCGTCAGCAGCACTATTCATCGGAGAAGAAACATTGGCCTATTAACCCGTCCCGCATGGGCGGATATTCCCTCTCTTTGCGTGCGTATATACAAAGCAACGAGAGTGGAATCCAACCAGCATGCAGCAAAGAAATTGATAGCGAAAAGAAGCTCCGAGCCCGTGCCACCCATGCATACATGCAAAGAAAGTGAGAAAGATTCCGTCTACAGAGCGAGAAGAAAGAACAGGCACACAAGAAGAAAACACGCGCGGAGTATGAAGCGAGCCACCGGTGAAGGTATCGCGAAAACATCGACTTTCTTTCTCTATCAATATTTGGCATTTCCCGCGGTCTGTCTGGAAGAATAGGGTATCTCCACTTTTTGCGCTTTCCAGATCTCTTGAGTTGTAAAAATTAATGAAAACCCTCCCAGAAAAAAGGAGAAAGAAAAAGGGAGCCGTCCAAACACCATAATCCCATGATGATTATTTGTACAATACGCCAAACTTCCAGGTTGTGATTTTCCAAACAAAGAAAAAAAAATAAAAGAGAGAGAGAGAGAAGGCAGTACACAAACAATATAAACAAATGAAACGCGAGAGAGTGACATGAACAGTCAACAAACATCAGTCAATCGTACAAATTTCTTCCTGCTACGGGCCCCACAATCAGCACGTACCGGCTGCCGTAGTTTCCGGCGGCGGCGGCTCGATCCTGATCTGCGGCTCCGTGCGGACAGGGCTGTTGCCAGCCTCAGCAAGGCTCTCCCTCAGCGCATCGACATCGACTTCGTCCTGCTTGACCACCACCTTACACGGCGCCTTGGATGCTGGGCTGATGCCGAAGATGGGCCCGCTTTGGTTGACGCCCGGCATGCGCTGTTTGAGCGACTTGGACCGCTGAAGGCCCTTCGCCGCGCTGGGAACCTCCGTGGCAGCCGTCGACGACGAGTTGGCCGATGAATCCGTGCTGGAGCTACCCGCACGGCCGTCCTTTGTTGTTGGGGCCTGCGCGTCGGGCGACAGCGAAGTCGTGGTCGATGTGTTGGCAGCGTCCTCTGCAGCTGTGGCTTCAGACGTACGAGTCGGTGTGGGTGCGAAGCCCCACTTCCCAAAAACCCATCCGCCCACCTTGCGGCCGATGCCTCCGCCCGAGTTACTCTGCTTGGGTCGAGAATTCGTGCCACCGTTGCGCTGATCAGCAGCAAAGCCTGACAGGAGGCTCCGGTGCGCCGCGCTAGCGTCTTGGTCGTGACGGTAGGAGATGCTCGGCCGTGCAACCATATTGCTAAGACTGGCGATCGCCTGAGAAGAGGGGCTGCTGGGCGCAAAAAACATTTGCGACGGACGGGCATGCACGGCAATGTCCATGCCACGCAGAGAGAGGAGAGACTCGTGCGATGTCGCACGGCGCAGCCCGTGGCCAATCTGACCATTCGTATACATTTCCTCGCTGGATTCAGAATCCTGTGCTGCAGGCGTCGGAGTACCAGAAAGATCAGCATTTGACGAGGTCTCCTGTTCCTCGGTGATGACATCTTGGCAAATCGGGGAGAGGTTGTCAAGCTCCTCCTCGGAAATTCGTGATGATGGGTTTGCATTGACTTCAAGAGTCGGAGCAGCCTTCGAGCGAATCTTAAATGCTGCTGGTGTTGTGAGGGTCCTGGCAGGGCCTTTCCCTCTGGTGTTGATAGGAGTAAAGTCTGGCGATCCGGGATCGTTATTGCTTTCGGGGCTCGTAGGTCGTGAGGAATCTTGACCGGCATCACTGAACATGCGGTCAAAAATAGATGAGGTGCGTCGTGAATAGGGCGAGCTAGGCACTGAGGACGATGCCATGGAGGCGTTGGTCTGGTGGCTTGCAACGGACCAGCGGTGGGCATGTTTGGTGCTAGGGATGGTCACCGCAGTTTGCGAAAGGATAGTAGCTGCGGATGAGGGTGTCGTAGGTCGGGGGGTCGAGATGGAAGAACGGGGCGTGTGAAGCCCGCCTGATGGAGGTGCAAAGTGGCTTGGAGTAACAACACTTCGCCGTTTCTTGGATGATCTGCGCTGGAGGTGCCCCTTTTTCGGGGCATCCTTTGGAGTAGACGGTGCAGCGTGGTAATGGTTGTGGATGTGGAGCTGGCGCGGCTCCTGAGGTTTGAGAAGCTCCTGGGGTGCGTCCAACTCCATGCCAAGCTCTTTCTGTAGACTGGGTCCGCTGGGCTCTTCAGAAGCTTCACTGATCGGCTGGTGGAGCAGAAGCTGCTCCCTCAACCGCTCGACCTCATCGTTCGAGTTCATGAGCATCTCGCGCAGCTCCACGATGCCCAGCTGCAGGTTCGCGTTATCCTGGAGGATGTCCTTGACGAAATGCGAAACCACGTTCGTTCCAGTCTTATCGTGCGAGCCCGCCTTTGCAGCAGCGGCGCCTTTCAGTCTGCCGGCAGCCGTCTCTAGCTCACGTTCCACGGCCCGCCGTCTCTCCATGCGGCTCACGACTTCGACATGACGCTCCCGCTCTTCCTTGGCCTCCTTCTCGATGCGCTCGATCTGCTCGGAAAGGGCAGCGATGGTCTGCTCGGCCTTCCTCCACCGCTTGACAGCGGACTTCTCCTCGCTCACCGTGGTGGTGAGCTTGTTCTGGAGCTCCATCTGCTCGCGCTCTAGCTCCGCCAGTTGTCTCTCGAGGCTCTCGGTCCGTGCCGCCAAGTTGGTCATGCGCTGCAGCTCCTCCTGCGTCTCCATGAGCGCTGCAGTCAGCTCATGGCAGTGAGAGTCGGTCTCGGAGGCAGCATTGTTGAGGGCCTCGAGCTGGTCCAGCAGGGCGCGGTTTTCTTGGACCGTCTTCGCGTTGCGGGCCTCGAGGTCGGCCTTTTCGTGCTCCAGGGTCTCGATTTTCGCGGCCATCCGACGCCGCTCCGCCTCGCTGTCGGCGATGTATGCTTCATGACGCTGGAGGAGAGCCTGCAAGCAAAAGGTCAGCGAGGTGAGCATAATTTAGGACTCGCCGTAATTAGAGAGCAAATGACAGCGCACGGGGTTGCGCTGCACGGATGCACGCCTTAACTAGGCCTGGTGTTGACGTGGTGGGATCTTGGCCTAATCTTGCGAGAGCAGGCCAGGGATAGACGTTGCGGGCGCGAGATGAGGGGAATGCAACGTGTGTGTTGGTTCGTGATACTAACCTGACCAAGTTGGGCGGCAGTTTGCACGTCCCGCTCCAGGCTTCGCAGAAGCTCGCTGTTGCGCGACAGATGGGCGCAGTCGGTGCTACCGCAGCAACACTGGGGAATGCTGCGGGTGGTGCTTGTGCGCGGGCTCACGGGCTCGTCCATGGTGGGTAGTAGGCGGCTTCGAGGGCTGAGGAATGCGAGTGAACAGCTCTTTAGCCTCCATCAGCACCTGGAGCAGGAAGGGGCGCCTCCGGGGCGGATGGTGTTGATTTAGGAGCGCGGGCGCGGAGATGATTGTTGTGAGTGGGGACTGTGCGCCAGGAACACCGGTCGGGTCAACAGGGCTCCAGCATGGCGCAGGCACAGGCACAGGCACAGGCGGGCGCGGCGACGCGGCGGCAGTGCGACAGGCTGGTCGGTGAGGTGGGCGATACTGCCGTGACTCAGCGCGCGTCTTCAGCAAACACCTTGTCCGCCAGCCCACGCCCAGCCACTCCGGCGCGCGCGCTACGCTGGATGCGGGCTCGTGACCGGCTGCCAGCAAGCACGCCAGGGCTCTGCCCTCATGACGTTGACCGCCAGATCCAGCAGCTTTTGCGGTCTCAGCACGCCCCCGGCCCGCGCATTCGCCCAAGCGTCGCTCTCGTACACGTTCAGCAGAAAAAACTCATTGTTGTTCGCTCTGACGCTGCCCAACGCAGGGCTCTGCACCCCGCGGGAGTGCCGGCAGCCCGTCAGCATGCCAGATGCCGTTAGCTGCTGCTATGAACCGTAGTCTACCAACACAAGAACGCGCCGCCCGACGCCTGTTCCTGAAAATCGCCTGCCGTTGAGCCCTCTGACGTCTGCCCCACAGCCTGGTTCCGGACGTCCCCTGGGTGGCAAACCGCGGCTGCGTCCCGTTCCGATGCGCCGATATGAGAACCAAAACCCTCAGCCTCACTGCGCCCCTGCAGGTGCCATGTGCAAGAAACTTTTGAAACCCCGCTTAGCTAAGCCTGGAGACCCAATCGCTTCTGCTTCTTGGACTGCGCAGGCGCATCATCGACCATGATGACGTCGTCGTCATCGCTTTCCGCAGGCTCCTCGTCGCTGTGTGCCAATCCGACGTTCCCCGCGAGCTCCTCGACGAACTGATCTGCTGCCGCCTCGTCATCTTTCATGTTCGCATACCCACTTGTCCCTGCATTCCCGTCCATCATGCTGTGAGGACGCTTGCGGACTTCGGGCAAATCCTCCATTTCTTCCTCCCGATCGTCTGGGATGTTGATGGCTTTCCACGAGCTAGCGGCCAGCGAACTGCTGCCACTCTGGCGCAAGGGGCGATCGGCGAGGGCCGCTTTCTTCAAGGCGAGCTTATCCTCCACCCCGGCATTCCCTTCCATGATTTTGATCAACTTTCGCCACCTCTTTGGCTCGCGAGATTTGTCGCGCTTCCCGACCTCTTGTCCATTCACAGTCGCAAGGTCCAGTGCCTCTGTGCGACTATCCCCCCAAAACCAAGATTTACCCTGCTCTATCTTCGAATAGTTCCGTGACGACTGGTGTCGCGCTTCAAAAATGCCATCAATACCCCTTGATAGCTCCAGGCCTTGGTCATTACTATGGCCAGAAGAGTTTGACGAAGGAAACCAGTGTACCATCGCCTCGGCTTCGAAGCACCGACCAAGGATACGGTTGAAGGGAACGCGCAGACTCTTTTCTGCAGCATGCATCCGATACCATTCCTCTTCGTAACTTTGGATCGGCAATCCACTTCTCTCAGTGCGTGTAAGTGGGATGCCGCTTGCTGCACGCGTCGAATCCGTTGTAAACGCCTTTCCAGTCACATGGATGACCAAGTTGTACGGATGTTTCTCGTCGTAATCATCGTCACTAGCAGTGTCCAAGTTCATGAAGTTCAGCTTGATCGACGTGATCTTCAGGACATCTGTAACTGCAGCGCCTTGTTGTCTCGGCATCAAACGAACTGTGTCACCAGTAAGGATGAGCTCCGAGCCAATGAAAACACCCCGGCAGGTGATCGATGCTGTTGGCCACGTCCCTGTGAAACGTGTTTTCTCCACCAGAGAGACTGAAGACATGGCCGTGAGTGCGTGTTGGACTGTTGGGTGCCGATCGTCATCGGGCACACCACGCAGGAATTCTGACCAGAAAGCAAACGGGCGTATGGCACTGAGAGGAAGGTACTTGTGCTGCTTCGACCAATGTTTCATTGTACTATTGGGATCCGGGATGGGCTCAACCCTAAACCCAGAGTAATTGCGTTGGTACTGTTTGTCAGTTTCACTGCGCAGATCTTCAACCACAGGAGCCTCCGCTGCCGCTTGTGTAACAACACCAGCTTCCCATCGAGGGTGGGTACCAAACCGCTCTTGGCCGATGCTCCATACTTTGTACTCTCCTGTACTCTCATCAAAACGGACTTCTGTGGAACCTAGAGCCAAACTGCGGACGAACAGCACTATCTCTCCAGGTCTGGGAACCCACTGGCTCTGTCGTGAAAGCTGATCCAGCAGAGACGGCAAAGAATTGCGCTCAGCTCGCCAATCCAAGCTCATCGTCTCTTTGATAACTTCGTTGGCGTGGCCATCCCGGCGCAATTTATCAATCAAATTGCGGTAGATATCAGGTGTTCCCTCATCATCGGTGCGAAGCGAGGACGTCTCAACTTGGCGAGGTTTGCCCTTCACCTTCGGCAGTGTAGCCTGTATTGGTATTTGTGTGGCACTAGGTCGCGGCGCGGCTTGGGCCCTCGGCGTAGCAGATTTGCTTCCGCTGCTGCACAGGGTGCACGGACATCCTTTGTTGCTTCCCTTGTGGTTCATGAGATGAAGGAAATGGGGAAAGAATCTGTTGGGGGAATCAAACGTCCTTCCGGTCGGATGGCCAAATGCCCATTTGTCGACGTGGTTTGGTTGGTTCTTCCTCGGGCGCCCCCAGACAGTGTACCCGTCTGGCAATTTGTCCAACACGTAAGTGACTCCTGTGTATATGGTTAACTAGGATGCTCCATTACTCGCTGTGCAGATGCCGATTTCTGCGTATGCTGCGGATATCCTTTTCACACCATCCTCGAGATTGAGCCCACAGATAGCAGGTGACCGTTGAGCGGCGCGATCTCTGGCGGTCTTGGTGTGTTGGCGGCGCCTCTAGGTTTTGCAACACGGTCATTGGTCGCGCACAGCCACGGCGCAGCCAGGCAGTGCGCTAGGAAGGAAAAATGATGCCATGCTCATCTTACCTTTTTGGTACTCCCCTCTGTCCTTCATCCACGATTCAGCTAGCTTTTCCAAGTAAATGGTGGGTGGATCTTGGAGGGCGTAATCGGAACGGTTCGGACGATGCTGAGGATCTCCGTCGGAATAGGACTCTATCGGCACCACAACAGTGCCGGCGTAGGGGGCCATGGCGGACGGTCGTATGTTCCCAGACTGCCGCGTGATTGAAATAGATTGAGTAGTGCAGTCTAGCGCGGATCCCGGAGGGCAGATACGTGAGAGCCGCGCAGGGCGAGGCCGAGGTTGAGCCTACGGACCGAACAAGGAAAGGCGCAAAGCGTGTGGACGGGCGGGCTGATGGGTTTCGGCTGGGGTGCGAAGGAAGGTTGGAGAAGCTGAGACAGTTGCCCCGCACAAGGTAGCGAGAAGGGTTTGTGCGAGATCGCAGCGATGCAGGTGCTGCGGCGGACGAGCCAGTTGACGCTCTTTGGTGGTGAGCAGCTGCAAGTGACTGGGGCTGGCAGTTTCGTTTAGGAGCAACTGCCGCTTGGCACTCACGCCCTTGGTGGGGTCGGCCCGCCAGGAACAGGCACCGCATGAAGGGCTACGCGAATAAGGGCCCTCGCGCCCTGGCCCATGCAACCATGCGCGACGTCGTTCCTCTCTATGCACCCTCGCTCTACTCACCACTTCCTTGCAGCCCTGAACCAACCACCATGGTGCATCATGAGCTTGACAGCGCCTGCCGCAGGAAATACGGCACGTTTCGAATCCCGCCGCAACGTCCTCCCGCGCTACCGCTGCATCCAGCGCCTGTCGCGAGCGCTTTCGGACTGATCGTCTCGTTTACATTCCGCGTCTGAAGCGAGCGGCTGCACGCTATCCCGGACTGGCACATGCGATCTCCGCCTGGCCGGTCGCTGATTGGCACACGCTAGCCCGTGCTGCCCATGGGCTGCTCATTTCCAATATCGTGGCGCCTTCAGCTCGCAATTACTGCCTCCTGTCTCGTGGTCGAACTACTCTCGCCGTGAATCAGGTCTCCACCGACCTTCTCGGTTGGGATCGTCCGCATACATATACCAATTACACACCTCGCCGCTCTCCGTATCCTGGTCCCCTCCCGTCTTCCTCTCGCCATGCGCCGCCTCGCCTGAAACCCATTGGAGAGCCTATCTCCAGACTATGCCGCCGTTGCCAACTAGGAACGCCTGTCGCCCGCCCCTTTCGGTTGCTCATTATCCGGTCAATCGCGACGGCCTCTCCCTAGCGTGCCTCGGACGCCTGGAACGCAGCACGTAGGGCAAGATGAAGTTATTTAGCCAGAAAGGCTCCCTCAGGGAGATTGTAGTGCCTGCTGAGAAGAAAATCTCGACACCAGCTGGCCAGCGACTTTCCCACATCATGGACACCCGCGCTCCTCCGATTCCGCCCCGCTCCTTCCTGCGCAACAAGAACCTGGCCGATGTCGATGAATCATCAACGAGCAGCGTACTCGGAGGGAAGAATGGATTCTACAGCAATGCCTGGTCGGATGGAGGAATCTTCAGAAAAGATGCAACATTGGAAGCATTGAGGAGCAACCGGCACATCGCAAAGCGCGGAGGGTGGTGGAGATTGGCCCTGATCGTTGCAATCATAATTGCGGCCATCATCGCCCTAGCCCTCGGCCTTGTTTTTGGTCTACGAAAGACCAAGAACGACAGCAGGTATGCGTGATTGGCTGGCTCGGCGAGCAAGATTTATCAAATCTCTCGACGCTAACCTCAGCACAGCGACCGTTCAAGCAGCAGCTCCTCTGCGGCAGCCGATTCCCCAAACAGTTCGAGCAATGGATCGAACCAGAATTCTTCAGGATCGAATTCCATCTCCACCACTAGCGCCAATTTTCCACTTGGAACCTACTCCTTTACTACCTTCCTTGACACAGTTACCACGGACTGTACGTCGAACAAAGCCACTTGGACTTGCCCTCCATATACTATCTACAACAGCAACAAGGCCAAGTCTGCAATGACTTTCAACTGGATCATTACGGGCTCGGAAGGGAATTACAAAATCTCGTCCACTGACAATCCTTTGGCGCTCGAATTTGAAGATGTGGACCTAGAGATGGTCAGTAAAGGGCAGGATAGCGAGCGGTACCATTTCCAATTTACTATGGATAAGAAGGTGATTCCTTCAACGTCAATAACCGATGACGACTCTAGCGCGGTTTGCTTTTTCAACTCGACCATCTTCACAGGCTACCTTTACACGAAAATGGAGAAAGACTACCCAACGAGCGAGGACGATGAGTCCAACACACCTTGGCCGTATGCGGTCCGCGCGGAGCAGTCTATTGGTGGGGGAGAGGATGTGCCCAACTGCTACAAAACAGAGAATGGACGCATCACGGAGCAGATCACAGACGGTTTGAACGCAACGGACGCGAGTACGCTCTGCAGCTGCTTGTACAGAAACTACCTCACAAAGTAATCACTTGATTGCTGCCTGTGTCTTTCATTCCCTGTACCATCTATACCCCTTTCATTGTATTTACATGGCATTCCAACTCTGGATGAGATGCCTGTGGTTTCAGTTACGGCAAGCGAGGAGTTTTGGGGTTTGGACTGGAACTGCCATTTTCACGGACGTTTCACGGCTGCAGTTTGGGTGGTAATATTTCCTCAAGCGTGGCAAAAGTTGTACAGTAGACAGTTGCACGAATGAAGAAAGAACATGTCGTTCAAACAGGCATCGTTGCACATTGTACGGTTGCGGCTGAGACATTGCCATTGGCTGGCGTCTGGAGTGGACCAGAGTCGGAGGTCCGATCGCGGCTTTTCGCCCAGCCCCACCTCTCATGACGCCGGTGTGCAGGCAAAATAATCTGACTCAGATAGCCTTTGATTCGCATATCTACCACCACCACCCCGCCAAAGAAGGCTGTCGCTCCCCTCCAGAACGTCGCAAAACCATGGCGTTCCCCTTCTTGCCCTCAATTGACCTGCAGTCCTACACCAATCCCTCCCAGGGACTGGATGCGCAGGCTCTTTCCTACGTCGGCGCCGTCTTCACCACTGTCACTCCGGCCAATATCGATGACGCCTTCGTTTACCTGCGCGAGACCTTCGGCACCTTCTCCACCCACTTCGACGCCTCTGCCCTTGAGGATGTTTCCGACCTCGTCTCGCTGCTCGACGCCGGCGCCGCCAAGGTCTTCGTGACCCAGCCGCAACTGCAGCAACTGCGCACCGTCCAAAACATCGACCTCGACCGCATCGTCCTCACATTCTCCGGCCAGTCAAAGCAGGAGCTGATCGACGCAGTCGCCGGCACAACGGTCGGCTTGCACGCGCCGAACGTGAAGGATGTCGAGCTTGAGCTGGCTTACCTGAAGGAGTACGGCCCAGACCGGCCGGCCGTCTTCACCTCGTTTGACCAGCCGAGACTGGATAATGCGCTCGAGGTCGCCAAACTTTCTGGCACCCCGATCATTCCTGCCCAGCTCCTGACCATCGATGTCAAGGCTGAGCCTCAATTGATCCCCGTTGGCAAGCTTCTGCTGGCGAATGCTACCAGCGACAGACCCGACGGTCTCTACACGACTCTTGTTACGGATGAGAGGGGTATCGCGTTGGGTCTCGTATACAGCAATGAGGAGAGCTTACAGGAAAGCTTGCGCACCGGCCGCGGTGTCTACCAGAGCCGCAAGAGAGGTCTGTGGTACAAGGGCGAGAGTAGCGGTGATGTCCAGGAGCTTGTTCGGGTGTCGCTGGACTGCGACTCTGACTGCCTGAACTTTGTCGTCAAGCAGAAGGGCAGAGGTACGTAGTGGTCTGGCTTGGGCCTCGCGGGACTATGCAGCTTACATTCGCAGGCTTCTGCCACCTCGCCACCGCAACTTGTTTCGGTCACTACCGTGGACTGTCGAAGCTCCAGCAGACCCTTCAGAGCCGCAAGGCTTCCGCCCCGGAGGGCTCTTACACTGCCAGGCTATTCAACGACCCTCAGATGCTGAAGGCTAAGATTATGGAGGAGGCCCAAGAGTTGGTGGAGGCGAAGACGAAGGATGAGGTCGCATTTGAGGCTGCGGACTTGTTCTATTTTGCCCTGACGAAGTGCGTTGCTGCTGGCGTAACCCTCGAGGACGTCGAAAAGAACCTCGATGCCAAGAGCGTGAAGATCAAGAGGAGAAAGGGTGACGCGAAGGGTCCTTGGGCGGAGAAGTTGGGCGTCACCAATGGTGCGGCCACGGAGAACAGTGGGGCGAAGGAGGCCGTAAAGGAGGCAGCATCAATTCCCAAGAGCCAGGACGACCCCGCTGGAACCAAGGATGGAAAGATCCTGATGAAGCGCATCATCACTGCTGAACATACCCCTGAGTCTGTTGAGAAAGCCCTTCAGAGGCCGTCGCAGCGCTCGGCAGATAGGATTCTTGGCATCGTAAACCCCATTATCCAGAACATCCGCGAGCGTGGAGATGCCGCGGTTCTGGAGTACACTCACAAATTTGAGAAGGCAACTTCTCTCACTTCTCCCGTCCTCAAGGCACCCTTCCCCCGCAGCATGATGCAGCTTCCTCCGGAGACCATTGCAGCCATTGACGTCTCTTTCGAGAATATCCGCAAATTCCACGCAGCTCAAAAGGAGGAAAAGCCGCTCGAGGTTGAGACCATGCCTGGTGTCAAGTGCTCGCGCTTCGTCCGTCCCATTGAGCGTGTTGGTCTGTACGTGCCTGGGGGTACCGCCGTTCTGCCTTCCACTGCTCTGATGCTGGGTGTCCCTGCCATGGTCGCTGGATGCAAGAAGATTGTCATTGCCTCCCCGCCGCGCGCTGATGGCTCCGTCACCCCCGAGATTGTCTACTGCGCCGCCAAGGTTGGTGCAGAGAGCATCGTCCTGGCTGGTGGTGCTCAGGCCGTCGCCGCCATGGCCTATGGTACCGAAAGCGTCACAAAGGTCGACAAGATCCTGGGCCCTGGCAACCAGTTCGTCACCGCCGCCAAGATGATCGTCTCCAACGACACCAGCGCCGGTGTCAGCATCGACATGCCCGCTGGTCCCAGTGAGGTCCTCGTCATCGCCGACAAGACTGCCAACCCCGCCTTCGTCGCTTCCGACCTGCTGTCCCAGGCCGAGCACGGCGTCGACTCCCAGGTCGTTCTCATCGCCGTCGATCTCAACGAACAGGAGATGCAGGCCATTGAGGACGAGCTCCACAAACAGGCCATGGCGCTGCCGCGTGTCGACATCGTCAGGGGTGCCATCGAGCACTCGGTCACCCTCATCGTCAAGGACATCGACGAGGCCATGACCCTGAGCAACATGTACGCGCCTGAGCACTTGATTCTTCAGGTTCAGGATGCGGAGAAGGTGACACAGATGGTCGAAAATGCTGGTAGTGTCTTCATCGGCCCGTGGACGCCGGAGAGTGTGGGCGATTACTCCGCTGGTGTTAACCACTCGTTGCGTAAGTCGCAATTCACAAACCTGTTATGAGATACACAAGCTAATATTCGCACAGCTACCTACGGCTACGCCAAGCAGTACTCCGGCGTCAACCTCGCCTCTTACGTCAAGCACATCACCGCTTCGAACTTGACTGCCGAGGGCCTGAAGAATGTCGGTCCGGCTGTTATGCAGTTGGCTAAGGTTGAGGAGTTGGAGGCTCATAGGCGGGCGGTGGTCATTAGGTTGGCTACGATGAATGGCGAAGGCTCCGCTTAGAGGTATTTTGAAGATGAATGATGAGATAGGTGAGAGAAAGAAGGATCCTTCACTGGGATTTAGCGTGTTGGAGGGCAGGGGTAGATGGAGAGAAAGAAAAACAGCGTGCGTGTATATATGGTTGTGTCTCTTGCGCGCGGCACGGTTTAGATCTGTTTACGAGAATGCAATTGGTTTGTTGGCTCCAGCCCCGGATGGTCGGAGACGCGACTGCATCTCACACATCGTTTTAAGGATGCATCACGACATTTAGACCAACGGCTACTGGACACGCTGACCTGCAGACCGTCCTTTGTTGTATCTCACATGGCACGCTTTGCATGCGCTCCATGCTCGACGCTACCATGGACGCCACGGTTAATACCGGGCTAATGGTAGCCTGGCTCTCGAGGAATGACTTTAAGCACGACCGAAATACGGCTAGAGATGAGCTTGCTCCACTATATTGATAGCATAGTGTCACTTTACTTCGACTATAGCGAGTTAGAACTGTGCTCTTAGTAGCGAGACGATAAGCGTTATTTCATCTACGTCAAGCTCGGTATATTTAGCCTAGGTTCCGGTAACGGTATTAGCCATATATAGCCGCCCGGTAACGCTAGTAAGCTCTTCTTTCGGAATATAGACTCTGAATACCCTCTATAGGACATGTATTCTATTTACTAGCGGATAACTTGCTCCTCCCACCCAAACCCCCGCCGTTTTTACTCGATGAATTTGTCGGTATAGACATCGGATCGGCTGCAGTTTTCGAGATCTACTAGGACAACTTCTACGCCGTGTCAACTCAAATGCTTTTCGCCGTAGACGAAGTAGATTGGGCAACTTTCTACCGTTGCGCTCGCTTCCCTTGCATAGGCCGAACGAGGAGGCCGCCGAGATCAACACCAGCGTATACCATCATCAGCACGCCGACGGGCGAATCAACGAATTTGGGACTGACAGGAGCTTGCGAGTGGATGGCTCACTGAAGCATGGCGTGAGTAGTGTCATGGAGTTCGCAAACAGGAGCGCACCTATTACTTGCGTAAAGCCACCTTCTTGCTATAGGGCACATCGATTATACACGTCATGCCATACTTTATCTAACCCCTCATTCGGAGCAGAATGGGCCAAAGACAGAGTTAGCTAGTACAGATGCTGAATGGCCATTCTGCGAGGGATCCTTCAGCGCGTTTTGTTGTATCCTTGCCGGTGCACATCCTGCCATGGCTCCGGCGGCAATACGAACTGGAATCTGAACCCAGCCCCCCGCATTATTCGAATGTTACTTGATGAGCTGAGATTTTTCCCCTTTGCTCCTTTTCATTTTTTTTTTCTTAGTTTCACAGTAGAATAGACGTATGAACACACTGCGTTCACCGTGGGAGCCTCACATGTGTCTTTCACAGTGTATTATGCGAGTGTATCGGCCATCACAGTATACCAGCTCTCTCATAAATGTATCGCCGTAACTTAGATATGCAGGATGGAAAGATTTGCGTATATACTTCGTCAAATACACTACCCATTGCACGTGCATTTACCCTCCCACCTGGTTATTTGGCAACTATACCTCACGATCAACTCAGGTCGAGCTTATCCATAAAGTTAACTCTTTTTCCTTCTTTGTTCTACCTACTATTCCTAAATTTTGAGCTACTTACACTCCAAATAACGTTTTATGCGATCCAATAAAGGGAACCATCCCACATGTGCCGATAGGAGTGCTTACCTGAGAACCGTAAATCAGTGGCTTGCATGACGTTTGCTGCTGGCAAGCAATCCAAGCCAATGAAACGAACAAGGGTATAGTACCCAGGGCTACAAACGACGAAACACGTTTCCATGATACCGGGTTCAGTTACGGCTGCTTGAGTTCGGGAAATCTGCAGCCGCGATTGATCAACATCCAGCCATAGATAGGGAGCATCACATTTATGCGTTGTGGCCTCTTCTATCTCGATTGGCTGTTGTTATCAATAACAGCTCATGCCGAGGAGAAATATTGCATTCGCCATCAGTGAGTGGCCGGTGCAGTGACCTGACAGCAAGCAAACGCGCGTTAGCAGAAAATGCTTGAGCCGGTCTTTTCCGGCTCCCTTCGCACCATAAAGTGCCCTCGCATCCCTTTCCTTCAAGGATATTTGTTCCTCCACTTTACGCCACGCCCAAGCAGACACGACAAGAAGAAAGGGAATAAACGACTACAGCTATGTCATCCGATTCCGGGAGTTCGTATGGTCCGTACTCCATACTACAGCTCCTCCCTAGCCCTTGGTTCTTTATTTCCGCAATGCTGAGCGTGTGAACCTGCGCAGTCCCGCTTGATGACGTATGGCCTCGGAGCGCCGGGTTTTTGCGCTGGTGCTAAGCCTGCCGGGCAAATTACTCTTAAGTGGGTTCCGAAGACGCTCACCGAGAACACAACCTCGCACTCTGAATCGCCGATCCTGAGCATTCTCCACGTTCATTCTTTTTCTAATTCCTCCACTGGCCGCACATTCGTCTCCGATGGGGTTGGGTGGGATGATTATTTGAGTTCAAGTTCCTTCCATGGCGCGGTGGCTCGAGATTGGGTTGGCAACCGCTTGAGAGCGGGCAGGAATGGACCTCGCCATGGAGCCGAATAAATTGAGGCTCACTATACGAACTTCTATCAATATCAACGAGGTGACCCTCCCCCATCTGGGGTCCTGAACGCCACCAACCACCTCTATTCTGAAAATCTCACCTTCCCTTACTCCCAACCTCTCCCCACCACACTCCCACATCCGTCAACCTCCCCTCCCTCTCCTCTCCCTCCTCCATCCCTCCACAACATCCTCCCCACAACTAACATGCATCCACACCTCCTCCCACGCGCCCTCATCCTCCTCACCCTCCATAATCCTCCCCTTCTGCCTCTTCACCTTCCTCGTCAACTTCGGCACGACCCTGCTCCGGAACTCATGCGGCACCTTCAGCCTACCCCCGATCCACTTATCCTCCGGACGCCTCACATCCGGGACGTCCCGCTGCACCGGCGCATCCAACAGCCTCCTCTCGCGGCCGCCCGTCTCCGCCCTGCCGGCGGCCATGCCCTTCGCGCCCAATATCCTTCTCACGAGCCCATTCGTCAAGCGCGACGGCAGGACCCTCGCCAGAAATTCGAGGGAGGCGTCGACGTTGAGGTCCATGGCGCGGCGGGGGTTGGCGGTTTGCTTGAGGAAGAAGGAGCACACGTTGGGGTAGAGTAGCGAGAAATCGGACTGCGAGACGTGCACGGTGCCGCGCAGGGTGAGCAGCCAGGCCGGGCAGGGGTGTGGTGCGGAGAGAGCTGAGTTGACGAGCGAAGTGGCGGTGTCGAAGTTGTTGGGCCAGTACATGAAGGCTTCGGAGTTGATGCCGAGGAGCGGGGCGGAGATTGCGTTGTCGTTGTTGGTGGAGTCGTCGAATTTGGCGGCTATTCTGCTGCTGCTGCTGCTGCTGTCGTTGTTGGCGGTGGCAGAAGAAGAGGAAGAAGTGGTGTTGTTGTTGTTGTGGTTGGAGGAGGAGGAGGAATCTGAGGTTTGTCTCCCCTCCTTGGATGCACGGCCGTCTGAGGAGTGAGGGTGGGAGTTAGTATCTTCGCCTACATCGGGCAGGACGGCGGCGCCCCAGATGTCGTACATGATTCCCTGTCCACACCAGGAGAACCGCTCGCGCTGCTTGCCCCGCAGCATCTCGATCATGGTCGCGGCGCCGAAGGAGTGCCCGACTACAGTGACGTCTTTCATGTGGAACCGGCCTTTCCAACTACCCCAATCTACGCCTTCCAGACCGCGAGAGCTGGCGCCGACGTAGCCTTTAGTCCGCAGGTTAGCAGCAGCGATGCGAGCACCATTGCCGCGTTGAATTTCACGGAGAACGTTATATGCTTCCTCGATCTCGGCCAGTCGGAGCGAGATCTGTGCTGCTCGGAGCTCAGTGTCAACTCCTTTCTCAGCATGTGGCGAGGTATCTATCGGGTTGTCCTTGGGGAAGATGTAATCAATGACATCGTAGCCATCCAAGCACTCTTTGGTAGTATGGTCGACGGGACAGCGACAGTCCTCCTGTCTGAAGGTCATGACGCTGTCTTCATCTTCGTGGGGCATTCCCTCATTACCTCGCCCTCGCCCGGTCCCGGCCACTTTCTCTTCTCCAGGCGTCACGGGCCCGCTATTTTGTTGCTTCGCCGGCGAAGACGTCCTCGCATCCCGACCATCCGCCCGCTCCTTTCGCCGCCTATCCTGCTCTTCAAACCGCCTCCTCGCCAGCACTGGCGCCGTAGCCTTCACACACGGCTTGTTATGCGGATGGTTCACAAACGTCCTTGGCCCACTCCCATCCCGATGCTCGAGTGCGCAAACGACGAACCCATAACTCGCAAATTCGCCACAAACGCTCGAATACGCCGTGCGATTCCCGCCTAACCCGTGGCTAAAGATTAGCAACGGAAATTTTGGCATCCTTTCCTTCTTCTTCTCGCTCCCCCCTTCTCCC